>CAUYPO010050331.1:0-57288 GCA_963574435.1 Cheirogaleus major | reverse complement strand
TTTATGTTTTTCTAAATCTGTAATCTGAAAAAGCCTTTTGATACCACAAATGGAAATTGTCTTGGTTACTTTGTCCTAAGACACATATGTTAATATAAAGAAAGTCACTTTTCTCATTCTAATGAGAGAGAGAGAAAATATTGTATCTAGACTCTAGATAGGGAAGATTCTAGTGGGCAAACATCGCTTCTTAAATACAGTTTCCAGGCACTGACTTTCTGCCTTCCTCCCTTGTTCATTTCCTACCAACTCATTAACTTATCAATGAAGAACCTGGAAAAAAACTTTATAACATACTCACAGCAATGCTAACTTTTCCTAAAATTTGTTCAGGAATTCTTCCAGCTTTCTTCAGGACTTGATCCAAGGAACCCCCATCCTAAGAACAAAAATACCAGACCATTTAGTGGCAATGTTTCTAACCATTCTTTCATGTGTTCAACTTCAGGAGGAAAGTGAATCTCATACCAGCAAATCCTCCCAGAAGGTTAAGGGTAAGCACCCACTGGTTTGTTCCAGACATCAAATAGCACATGAATGCAAAACATTGTGGAAGGGGTCAAATAACAAGTAACTCAAATCCTGTGAATATCATCAAACAAATTACTAATTCAGTGGCCACAAGAAAGGATTCACTTGCACTGAACTGAAAATACAGTATAGTGGTTTGGAATGCAGGTTCTTGGAGCAAACTTCCTAATTTGAATCCCACTTACTATCTACGGGACCTTGACCAGCTTACTCAATTTGTAAAATGAGGATGATGATGATAACCATAAGGCCATTATAAAAATCATAGGGCTATTATAAGGATTAAACAAACTAACATATAAAGCACTTAGAACAATGTATGGTGCACAGTGATAAATGCTAACCATTTTATCACTATCATAAGTCCCAACTTGCATTTGGCGTTGTTATCCTAACAAATCATAATTAACAAAATCCAAAGAAAAATGTCATAGAAAGCAATAACAACTCAGTCCACAAAATCCTACAAAGTGCCATGGACTGTGTTCACTTCTATGGGAGACAGATATATGAAAAAGACATAGTGCCTGCTCTTAATAAATTTATTAATAAGGGAAAATACATTAGTACAACTCTCAAAATATAACAAAACCATAAATGTATAAGAAAAGTGATAGACATGCAGAAGGGAGAAGTAATTTTGATTTTACTTAGAAGTTGGCATTTAAGCTGAATCTTACTCAAAGAATGAGTATGATATTTCTATACCTGGAAAAGGGGAGGAGCAAAGGGAGAAAAGAACACAGCTATTTCAAAAGATCAAAAGCAGGAAGCATTAAATTCCTGAGTACTCTAGAGATGATGTGCTTCGTTTCATTGTGGTTATATAAAGAGATGCAGTGATGGATCAGGCTAGAAACAGCCAGCTATGGCCAGAACCCCACCTATGAACCAGGAAGTGACTTTAATGAAGGCAGAAGTAAAAGCTGAGTGTTTTAAGATGAGAACAACCACAGCAGCTAAAGGAGAAAGACAAGACTCAGGAGGCAGACAGATCTGCAAAGAGATGATCAGCAGAGGTGATGTGAATGGAGTCCTGGGTAGAGGCAGTGGAAAGATAGCGTGAGAGGCTATAAGTATGATCTGAAGCCAGACTCTGCAGGACTCACATGCCAAGGGATTTGTGGTTTCCACATTTTAACTTGAGATCTTAAAGAAATGCTTCATTCAGGGAACCCTGACATATCAAGGCAGAAATAGGTTCATGCCTCTATGGCTTTAGGTGTAGCCACTATCACCTACAACTTAAAATTGCCCGCAGAAACCAGGTGCCATGGCTCACACCTGTAATCCCAGTGCTTTGGGAGGCCAAGATGGGAGGATAGCTTGAGGCCAGGAGTTTGAGACCAGCCTAGGCAATATATAGTGAAACCCTGTATCTAAAAAATACAAAAAAAAAAATTAGCCTGGTGTGGTGATATACGCCTGTAATCTCAGCTACTTGGGAGGCTGAGACGGGAGGATGTCTTGAACCTAGGAGTTTGAGACTACAGTGAGCTATGATCATGCCACTGCACTCCAGCCTGGATGACAGAGACCGTGTCACCAAAAATAATAATAATAAAATAACCCTCAGAGGTAGAGATAATTCCTGCAAACTCAAACTGATTTTTTAAAACATCGTGTCTACACCAAGCAGTTACCATAGAGCAGTCTATTATTAACAAATGATTCTGTATAAGGCACACGAGGGATGTAAGGATGAGAGAGAGAAAAAAACATTAGATACAGACAGAACACACTCTCTGCTTGGGGAGACAAAACATATTCATAAGAAGCAAGGCACCTAAATTCTCTGAAACGAGGCCAGGAACAAATAGCTGAAAGAAGATAACAGAGGATGCTACAGGTGCTCAGAGGAGGAAGTGATTCCTAGATAAAATGGCTAAGGGAAAAGGCTCAAAACAGGATTGACAGGGCAGTGGAGCCCTGGAGGTGGACAAAACCTGGATGAGCAGAAAAAAGTTAGTCCCCACAGACAGCCTGCCTCCAAATCCATCCTAGCCTCTATGAAGCAGCCATCAAATGTGAGGTCATGGAACTATACATGATAAATAAAAGAAGAACAGACCATAATCTCATTTCTGTATAAA
Source organism: Cheirogaleus major (assembly GCA_963574435.1). Lineage (NCBI taxonomy): Eukaryota > Metazoa > Chordata > Mammalia > Primates > Cheirogaleidae > Cheirogaleus > Cheirogaleus major. The sequence goes on along the minus strand of CAUYPO010050331.1, from coordinate 54,664 downwards.
CAAAAAAGTGCATTCACATACAAAATAAAAAATGATAACCTCCAGTCAAGGCAGTAAGACTATCAGGGATTTTTATATGAAACTATATGACAGTTTCTTCGTTGTGTTTTCCTATTGTTTATAAATTTTCTATAACGAATAAATGTTTTACCTTTTTATTTACTGAATTCATTTATGAAAGTAGAGAATTAAATCTATAAATCAATTAACAGTACTGAGCACCCATTGTTTGCAAAGGCACTGTTAGGTAGATACAAAACTGCTTTCTTTCTAGAAGAGGTAAGAAAATAAATAAGACTTATTCAAGTATACGGATCTCCCAAGAAATATTACCTGAAACAATGCAAAAAACAGATTATGTAATAACTTAAAAGAATAGTTTGGACCAATCAATTTCTGTTACAGTCAACCCTGGATCATTGTTGCTAATGGAAAAGAAAAATGGTATAGGTGTGGATTCTCAAATGCAGGGTAGTTTCACCCAGCACATGAACATCCCTAATTATGTGTGACTTCTGATCATAATAACCCCCCTAGTATGACCACCCAAAGGTGGGTGAGTCAATCAAGGAGCACAGTGGAAGATCCCTGAAATTCAACCTAAAATCTCAAATGTGCCATAGTAACCTCCACACAGGTGGAGGAATATAGAATCATGAATCTAAAACCAAACAGAACTCCCCTAGAAACATCCTTATTTTCTAAGAGCCCTTACCCAAGCTGTGACCCAGGCGCTCCAGCAATCAAATCAATCCTATGATCCTGGCTGCTTTCACAATGTCACAGGCCCCCTGTGGCCAAATCAGGACACCACCACAGCCCAGGTAACCACACCCAAGCCAGCAGGCTCCTCTCAATTTCCTTTACCAATGGGAAGAGGGATTCTAGGAGAAAGTAAGCTCCCAGACTATTTCTATTTTGCCTCCAATAGAATATTGTTTCAACTCCTTTGTTTGAATAGTTCTGCCTAATCATCAGGGAGGACTACATACTTAAAACAAGATAACAAAGCCACTCTGTCAAAATCAGATTCAAATGAGGTGAAAAGCTAACCCTATGGTTCTCAAGTTCCTTCCTCCATTTCAGCAATGGACAGCACTACCTCTCAACTGACCCAAACAGCAGCCTTGGACAGAGGGCAGCCCAGCTAACCGTCTCAGTTTACGCTTTCCCTGGGAGTTGGGTAAGGTAAATATTTCTATTAAAAAAAAAAAATGTTGGTGCTCTTCCCTTTAACCTCCATTGAGCTACAAGCAGATTTACAGTGTGAACAACAGAATTATGAAACATAAGGGGCACGAGCCAGGATTAACAGGGTTGCCTGCAACCAACCCTACAACCTTCTAATTCTGCTTCACTGTTGCCAAGAACTTGCCTTCACTGACTAAAGCTGCTGTAATTGTGCTTATTTTTAGAAGTCAATTATTAACTAAGTCAATGGTGCTTTTGTGAAGGTTTTCTATAGAAGAGACAAATGCTTTATGAAAATAGCAGCTCAAAAGCTTTTACTCCTGCATGAGAACCATCAACCCTGAGTCCCTAGTTCTCTGGTTGCTCAGCTACCACCTAAACAGGAATCTACTTCCCCCAGGACAAAAGCATTCCTGTTCTCATCAGGGAGCATCCATTTCCTCCTTGGGTCTCAAAATTCAGACTGAGCAGTGCACACACAGCTTATTTTAAGGAAAGGTCAGTCCCTGGCTGAGTGCTTTAAAAGATGGGGCTCAATAAATGCCAATGACATGAGTTTACTTTAAAACACATCCCAAAAAAGTGATTTGAGCAATGGATAGAATATGGACAATATATGGTAAAGCAAATATATCAAAATGTTAGTTGTAGAGTCTAGGTGGTGGGTTTATGGGCGTACACTATAAATTATAATTTTCAACTTTCTGTACGCTTGAAAATTTTCATAACAAAGTGTTGGGGAAAATGTTAATGATGCAGAATACCATGCAAAGACTATGACATAGTGAGGACCAAAGAACCTCAGAAGCTGGGATGTGGCTATGGAGCAGAGCTCTCTACATGACATCACCTTTGAAATGCTAAAGCTGAGGCAAAGCAGAAAGTCCAAGAGAAGCAGCAGCCAGCAGTTAGAATTTTCTAGTCAAGGGCAGCTGAGGCAGGGGCTCTCCTCCAAGAGGACCTCAGGGAACAAGGAAGGGGTGACAGTGTCCAGAGCTGGAACAGAAAGCTACCTTGGCACACGTGGCTACTGGACTTCAGGTCCAACTGCTTCCTACACACAGTCCTGCGTAGACCCTCTGGCAGCTCTGAGAGTGGCCCTCTGGGAGTGTGTACACTCATTGCGGACTCCAAGGCCCACCTCTCTCCCACTGAGCCTCATCCTGGCCACCCAAATTCAGCCATTTAACACAATAGGTGTCCACCACCTAATAGGTGTCAAACACTGTACTTGGCCCTCAAAAGAGATTTCCCTCCCAGACTATGACTGCCAGTTTTCCAGGCTCAGCCTCCCCAGGGTAATTCCAGACATGTCTTCCCGCTTTGGGGACTTGTTTGGGAGCATCTCACTATTCCCAGAGAGCCAAATCCCCTGGGGGACAGCAAGGGGCACAAAAGACATGATCAATGCCCACATCCTAAAATGCAGGGTGAATAAAGAAGGATTCCACAATGAGAAGGCCTCCTCAGCATCTCAAAAGAGGTCGAATGTGAGACAAATAAAAAGACTGTCTTATTCACATGGCAGGAGGACATTCAGGCTGGCAAAAGAGGTTCCCACAGGGTCTGAATAAATGCATAAGCCACTACCTATCAACGTTTGGGGCCCAATCCTAACCTCTAAAGCAAGCACTCTAGAGTTCAACCATACTCACCCCACAAACGGCCTCCCAGTTCCCCAATTAAAGAGAAAATTCTGGGTAGTACAGAACTTAGAGGTAACTCAGGACAGAATTTCTGATGGTTCAGAAGGGAGCAGGCATGAGAGGACATGTACCTGGTGCTCAGCAGCTCTCATTTCCACACTGACACCTCTCACCTGAGAAGCTACTAGAACACAGCCATCCAGCCTTGAACAGCTCTGGGGGACAAAGATGGTGCTCTCTAGAACACAGCCATCCAGCCTTGAACAGCTCTGGGGGACAAAGATGGTGCTCTCAAGGTCTCCAAACCCTCAGCAGCTCACACGGCATCTTGTGCATAATAATCACTAAAAATGTGTGAAGCTGAACCCATGTTGATTAACTAATGTAAACCCTGACTGGCTACAAGTACCACAAACCATAGAAATATAGGATATGACCACAGAAAAGGGCCCATGGGGCGGGGGGGAGTCAATCAATCTATCTCACATGATAGAGCTGATGTGATTAATAACTTCAATAATGTGAAAAGGACGTGGCAAGTGGAGGAAGTTTTGAAAGCTAATTGCTATTATGCCTAGTCATGCCGCCACCCACCTTCTGTTATTTAAGCAAGACCTAAGAGGAAAAAAGGGTCCTTGGGCCCCTGCTGTCACCGGTTTATTATTACTGCCCCCAAGTTCTTCCCCTTCTAGTTTTCCAGGACCTCCATTGCCATTTATACATCTGCATCTAAAACTCTTGAACTAGAGCTGAAAATCAATCATCACCAACAAAAAGAAAACAAGAAACCCATGGCATAAGAAACAGCTCCCTGAGGGAGGCCAAGACCCAAGTGGAAAATAATCAGCATCCAGGCCAAGGGGCTGGGACCAAGCCAGAACTGTCCACACACATCCCACCGAGACTGCTTCACTCCCTTTGAGGCAAGAGGGAACGAGAGCTTTCTCAATAACCTTTGGACATGCAGAAGACGTTTTTAAGATTTAGGTTCCATATGGCACCCACAAATGTTGGCAGATGCCTATAACAGTATATGCAGCACTTCTTGATTATTAAAATGAAGAGACACTCAAAATAATGGGGGCACCAGCAAGAGAGAGATCTCCTGGGAGGGTTCTCCTGAAGTTTATTAAGACTAGGCACCAGGGCTCTCATTCTCGAGGTCAGGGCAGATCTAGAGTCAGAAAGAAGATGGAGGAGGAGTTGAGGGACACCATGCTGGACTGAAAGCCAACAAATATGCAGATTCACATCAGCCCAGTGAGAGTAAAGCAAAAGCTAACGTTAGTAGAATGTGTCCTCTACACCAAACAGTGTGTTAGAAGATTTGCATCTGTTATTTTAATTAACCTTTATCACAAGGCAGGTACAATAATGGCCATTTCACAGATGAGGAAATTGAGTATCAGAAAGAAAGAAATCTGCCCCAGGGTCACCATGAGAAGGTGAAAATCAGTAAATAAACAATTATTGAGCACCTGCTGTATGCCAGGACTATTCTGAGCTTTAGAGACACAGTAGCAAACAAGACAAAGTCCCTACTTGGATTTTTTTTTGGAGAAAGGAGATGTGAATATATATCTGTCAGATTCCAAAACCCCCATGCCATGCTGCCTAGTGGGAATGAAAAGCAACCATAAAGCCAGCCTCTTTGTTTTCAAGGATGGAAGCAGAGCTCCAATTCCCTAATCACCAACCTGTGGATTCAACAAAGTATAGGCACTGGGAGTCAGATTGCCTTCATTTAAATTCTACCAATACCACTAACTAGCCACATGACCTAGAGTAAGGTATTCAATTTCTCTGTGCTTCAGTTTCCTCATTTGTGAAATGGGAATAATGTACCTGCCCAAAAAGGTTATTGTAAAAATGTAATAAAATATTGAATTGCTTGATATAATATACACCCAATAAATACTAGTTTATTATTAGCATTAACATTCCTATTATTGTTAGTCACTGGGAAGAGAAGGAAGGGACTCAAAGCATACAATGGTAAAAAGACTAGCAGCTCCCATGCATATAATCAGTCCATAAATGCCCTCTGCCTTCTGCACAAGAGGGAATTACTTCTCTTCATACCCAAAGAAGCCCTTCAGGCTGCCCTTTGTGTAGATTTTAAACTCTCTAGAGGAAGAACTGTCTCACTCATCTTCATAACCCCAGAAGGGGTTGTGCTTGTACCTAGCACAAAGCATTGTATAACAATAAATGGATTTAAAGTATATTAACCAGATTTTACCCACATTAAAATCTTAGGGTCATATGAAGCTTCTCAGCTGAAAATATATATCTCCTAAGGTCATCTGGATAGGAAAACCTAGGTGATGTGCTCTAGGTACACTCACCAGGGATACTCCCACCTCTCTTTAGAGAGAAGCAGGGATCTAGGAAGGAGGCCTGTCATCTTGTGACTATCCCAAGTTCTACAGTCAGGCTTCCCAGATGCCCAGGACAGTGATGTGGATCCAGGGAGCAGCAGGAAGGCAGCTGGTCTCCACTCAGACCAAAGATTAGGCCAGAGCCACCCAACTCCTAGGCCAACAGGTCACTACATACCATATGTTCCATGCAGATACTGATCTCGCCATCGCTGTAGAATGCACCATAGAAGCCCACGATGTATGGAGAGTTGCACTCATGCAGAACCTGCAGCTCCCTTATGATCTGGTTCCGGATTGCGGGTTTGATCTCCAGGTGAATTAGCTGGGGAAAGAAAGGTGGGAGGGGAAGAAGGGTTTTATGGAAGGAAGAAAAGGAGGAAGGGAAGATAGATGGAACCTTTTTTTTTTTTTTGGTAGAGACATGGTCTCATTATGTTGTGCAGGCTGATCTTGAACCCCCGGTCCCAAAAGATCTCCCACCTCGGCCTCCCAAAGTGCTGGGATTACAGGTGTGAGCCACAGTGCCCAGCGTAATAGATGGAATCTTTCTTAAATATTTAAGTTCTTGAAGGTAGGGGGCACTAGGCAAGTTTTCACAAACAAGTTTCTGGTGCTCACTTTGGCAGCACATATACTAAAATTGGAACAATACAGAAAAGATTAGCATGGCCCCTGCGCAAGGATGACATGCAAATTCATAAAGCATTCCATATTTTTTAATAAAATTACAATATAGCAAACTGGAAAAAAAAAAAAAAGTTTCTGCTCAACCAAAGTGGTGAGTGTCAGTGTACAAAGGCAAGTGTTAGCAATGGAGAGCTACAACCAGGAGAGGGCCAGCTGTGCTTCAGCTCAAGACCAGGGAACAGGGGGTTCACCCCTCCCAAGAACAAAGCTAAATGGAGGCCTTACTGCAAAATGACTTTTGGAGCTGAGATAACCAGGGGAAAGTTGACCTAGAAGACTTGGTTCATACTCAAGGGTTGTGTGGATAGAAGGGTATGAGGCACTAAGGTATGCTGGCCTAAATTGCCCAAGAGATTCCTCCTTGAGCTCAGGAGCCTGATGTGGTTGAGATTTAGCCAAAGTCTCAGGTGCTACCTTATGTTCCTCTAACATTTTCCCTTGTTCAGCTGGGGAGACAAAGGAGAGCCACATTAAATAGTTACCTAATAAGGCTGAGCTTCTAAAAAATGTCACCAGCAATGAGTGTCGGAGGACATGGAAGCAGTGGTTATCAGTGAGCAGCTAGTAAAAGCTTGACAAGGGGTGAGCCTTGAAGATGGGCACTGTTTGAAAAGGCAAGACCAACTCAAAGAATGCATGCCATGGTGGAGAGTCCAGATGTTATAATGCAGGGCTATGAAGGGGAGCCCATGGCAGGGTCAGAACAGGGAACCAACTGGAAATCAGTGTTCTGTGCGTTGCTAGGGCAAACTCAATGAAAGCAGCTTCTCCTGCACTTGATAAATGACAAACAGACACCCTGGCATTCCTTCCACAGCGCGCAGAAAGTTAACGAAGGGTCACTTACTGTTGTGTTCTAGACTGGGAATAAGGATTAACACATTAACACAGTCATCAGTGTGCCTATCCATTATCTGACCGATAAAGGAGTTCAATATTCGAACAGCACAAAATAGGTACTGGCAAGTCAGTCTTCCTTCTACTCTTGTCCCCAGGCCTCCCAATCGCTGCAGAGATAACCTAATTACCTGTTTATCAAGGCAGACTCACCTTTCTGGCCATGACCAGACCGGAAGGCTTGTGGGAGACCTTGAACACCACACCGCCATTGCCAGCCCCCAGCTCACTGATCTTCTCAAAGTCGTCATCCTTCAGTTCTCCCACCTTCTGCTTCTGGGTAAGAAAGGCCTCAAGGCGCTTCCGCTGCTGTTCATCAAGCTCCAGCTCCTCCAGCTTCTTCTGCAAGGCCTCCAGGTTGGTCCTGTCCCAAAGAGGGAACCCAGGTCAGTACCATCACCAGAGAAGTCAACCCAGAAAATCACTCCTGTTGTGGCGAGCTCCAGCTCTGGGGCCAGACAGAGAACCTAAAGAGGAGGCTAGAAGCAGGGGCCCACCCACGGTGGCTCTGCCCTGCTCTTCACTCCAGCCACCTCGCACGATTTACCACTGACCGGCTTTGATTTCCTCATTTGTATTATAAAGAGGGAATTAGATCTCTCAATATGCTGCAAGTCTACAAGAGGAACAAAAGAATCTACTAAAATCCAGAATGAGTCACCTTAATTTGCTTTAAAATCTCAGTTTAAAAAGTTCCACTAATGTTAGTTTTATTAAGTTTATACCATATGAAAAATAAAATTCCCTAAATCTACTAAACTGAAACCACACCAGCTATCAACTGAATCACAAAAGTAGAAACCCTCATTTCCAGGTTAATCAAAAAAATCATACCATGGACTCATAAAAATCATATACATAAAAATTTTCTTTTTGTATTAATACACATAAATGTGCACTCATGTACCCATTTTTTAATGTAGGGGAAGGCCGTTGGAGTAAGGGTCCACTGGTAAGAGTTCCACATCATCGTTCTTACACATTGTCTATGATTTCCCATTCCTGATTCTTTAAAGTGAAGTAAAAATGTAGATTGACTCTTGCAGAGTAATCACAGTATAAAATTTTAGTTTTATGATTTCCCCCAATCTTAATGTTCATCTAATTTGACAGTAATGTATTTCAGTGACTTAGACTTACTGAGTCTTTCCACAGCTTTTAACTATTGCTCATAGGAAAAAGAAAAAAAGAAAAGAAACACTTCCTTTGCAGTCATATTTCATCGGTTTATCTGATATTTAAATACATTACTTAACTACAATACCAGCTACAACTGTACAAATGAGTTTAGGAACAAGCCGGCTCTTTGGTAAGCACATAATTCGGCCAGTGGGTGCCAAAGCGAGTGGGTACAGCAGAGAGCAGCCTGCTAGCTGTGCATTCTGCACGCTGTGGGCAGCGCTCAGTGTGCTTTACAGAGAGAACCGGTGAGCTTTATAGAGAGAACTGAAGAGTGTTCATCACTCCTGTGAGTTAGCCAAGAGGAGGGTAGTAAAGAGAGTTTCCACAGTGTCTTGCTGGATTTCATTCCCTCGTCAAAAAGATGGCACAGGTGAGAAGACGAGCCTTCATTACACATGAGCATGTCAGTGTCCCCCCACATATACCCCAGCTCTGAGTGAGCTTGAGGGGTAGAAATAAGCATAATCCTCCACTCTTCCTTCACCCCCTCTATCCCAAACCTCCAGGAGGCAGGAGATGGAGACCTAATTCCCTCCCTGCACAACCCCATATGGGGAGGTCCAACACTGCCTTAGAAATAACACAGCACATGGGGCCAAAGAGGATGTGAGGCTGAGGTTACTGATTCTCCTCACTGGTAACTCACATGCTGGTGCCATGGACTGAACTGTGTTCCCCCAGATTCATAAGTCCTAAATTCCAGTGTGACTCTATTTTGAGATAAGGCTTGTAGAAGGTAATTAAGGTTAAATGAGATCATAAAGGTGGGATTGTAATCAGATAGGACTGGTGGCCTTGTAAGAAGAGGAAGATATCCCGCTCTCCCCTGCCCGTGCGCACAGTGGGAAAGCAGCCATGTGCAAGCCAGGAAGAGGGCCCTCACCAGAAGCCAACCATGCTGGCACCCCGATCTCAGACTTGCAGCCTCCAGAATTGTGAGAAAATAAATTATTATTGTTTAAACTACCCAGTCTATGGTATTTTGTTATAGTAGCCCAAGCAGACTGAGGCAGCAGATCAATATTCTCATCCTGCTAAATGGTGCCACTAAGTCTCATAAGCTACGCCCCTGGTCCCTTAGGTGTGGGGACACAGAGCATGTGTGGCTGGGAGTACACAGTGCATGCCCTCTGGTGTCCTTTCTCCCAGGTCTCTCCACAAAGGAGCCCAGTGATGACCACATTTAAGAAATATGTCAAATGCAGACGGACATCACGACTCAAACTTCGATGAGGTTATAGCTGCTGGAGGGCTCCACAGGCTGGCTGGAAACGCAGGTTCCAAAAGCTGCTATCAAAAAAGTGCACAGAGTGTGCATGAGGGGGTGAGGGAAGGAGGGCTGGACAGAAGGAAAATCGCCCTCCTCACAACACTGTGTACTCTTCTCTTACCTTTATTAAGACATTTAATCTACAACCCCACAATTAGAGGAGCTGAGCAAACTCAAGCACAGACAGGTGAAGTAAGTTGTCCAAGGTCACACAGCCTTAGTAAGCAGCATAGCCAGAATTCAAATCCAGACAGAGAGAATAAACCTCTAACTTAACCATGATGCTGTATTATCTATTCAAAAAGTTCAACACCATCAAAGGAGGAAACTTACAAACATGGGTAAGATGCTTCTATGAGGCATTTAACACACCAGGGCTCAATCATACATGAAGATGGCATACCCTATGTGAAGAGCCCTTTGCCCCAGGTACAAACCTGTCTCCCTGCACTCCTTTCTGATGATGGATCTATTGGGGCAGATTAACAGTGCCTTGTAATTAATGCTGGCCACTGGAAACTCAATCCATTTGGCAAGGAAAACAAATGCTGACTCTGCTCACTTTCCTGATTCTCTTTGAAATAAGTAGTTCTTGTACCTTCAGGAAGAAAAACTAAGTCTGGTCTTCATGCCACCTTTCTCCTTCCTCCAGCTAAGGAACTGGCTCCTGATCTGTGCTTTCAGAATGTGGAGCGGGGAAGGGGCATGACAAACACTGTAAGCCATGGTGGCAAGACTTTCCCAGTGGCAGGTGTGTAAGGGTGGGACCTCGGGCTGGAACAGCGTTGGCAAGTTAACAAGTCACTAGTATTCAGGACTCCTGGATTCTTATCGCCAATTGGTCATCAACTATTGTGTGACTATAGACAAGTCACTTAACCTTGCCACATCTTAAATTTCTCAGTGAGAGTAACAACTCCCTGCTTTCTTCACAAGGGGAGGGTCAAAATAGAAAACTAATGGCAAGAAGCACTGACATTTTTGACATATTTCTACACTAATGTAGAGGAATGGGAGGGGAAGTTGGGGGAAGAGGAGGAGCAGTCAAGGCAGCAACAGCAGGATCCAGAGATTACTGCCTTTAATTATTCTTAAAATATGCTAAAAGTTTTCTAAAACCTTTTTCAGAGAATGAAAGATGAAACATTTCATCTGAAGGTGAAAGGAAGACCCTGGCACCAAAATGGCTTTCAGTACTTACTAAAGAGATACCAATCAATAATGTAACGGTATTCAATATTGCTTCCTCTCACAAGGTAGTTGATGTCCAATGAAGCTCATTTCTGCCCTCCCATAGTAAAATGCTTCAAGCAAAGGGAATTAAAGAGGGGACCCTCACCCCTCAACCACATCACAAATCTCCAAAACTCAGAGGGCAAGAATCTGCCTCCTTCACAATCTTTGGTTTTAACTAAAATCAGCAAAACTGAGACTGGGGATTATTTAAAAAAACAAAACAAAACAAAAAATACCTGGATCCAAGGGTAGTGGGTTATCAGAACTTTTTTTTTTTTTTTTTTTTTTTTTTGAGACAGAGTCTCACTCTGTTGCCCTGCCTAGAGTGCCATGGGGTCAGCCTAGCTCACAGCAACCTCAAACTCCTGGGCTCAAGCGATCCTCCTGTCTCAGCCTCCTAAGTAGCTGGGACTACAGACATGCACCACCATGCCCGGCTAATTTTTTTCTAAATATTTTTAGTTGACCAATTAATTTCTTCCTATTTTTTGGTAGAGACAGTATCTCACTCTTGCTCAGGCTGGTTTCAAACTCCTGAACTTGAGGGATCCACCCGCCTCACCCTCCCAGAGTGCTAGGATTACAGGCGTGAGACACCACACCCGGCCGTATCAGAACTTATTAACATAGTGTCACCACTAAAGTTGTCTATAACCCCCAACTGCTAAATCTGACTGGCCAAAAAGAAAAACAAAACAAAAAAACCTGGAGCTCCAGCACAATCAATCTCTGACACAGCCCTCTCTCCAGGGACAGGCTGTGATCGACTCTGACCCCCACCACATTCACCACGACGGAGACAAAACAGCACACTGCAACCTAAATTCTGCATCATGGCTGTCTAACAGCAAATACAAATTCATCGAGATACAAGAAGATTACAGGTTTGAAATGGAAAAGCGGAGAAAAACAAGGGTTGTCATTTGCTTTTTGAAAATACCAGGGAGGCACAATGAAATGGGTGGGAAAAGATGGTGCTATGGGCAAGAACATTGCCTTCCCCCTCAGCTCACCCATCTGCAGAGCTTAATTACACTGCCATAACTAGAACCTTTCACTTGTGGCTCAGTGGTTTAAATCAAGCAGCAGCATAAAATGTAGCCCAGGGAGGGACCTTGAAGCCCACCTGATCCAACCCCCATCTACAGTTAAGGAAACTGAGGCCCAAAGAGAGCAAGATCACACAGTTCATGGATGGCAGGTCTCCCAACTCCTAGAACAGATCTCCTTTCAAGGCCCTGCACTGCCCCATCCAACCCTGATGGTCACTGAACTTAGAGGGTGGCCTACAGGATGACTGAAGGGAGTAGGGGGGTGATGTCCAGACAAAGGAATGGGGTCTCCAAATTGCCAGACACCAGACAGAAATGACCCAAATTGCATGCCAAATGCCAGCCAGCTGCTACCAACCTAAGCCTTACTGTAGCCTCGATGACAGGCCTTGCCTCTGCCAGGAGGGTACACTGAAGGGCTGGCAGAGGATGACGACCAATCGCCATGCTGGAAGGCAAGGATGGGTCCCCATGCAGGTGGGTGTCCACACCACAGAGCCCAGGGAGCTCTCCCTCCTCTGTGGCATTTGGCAAGTAAGAATACCACTGGGGCAGGAAACAAGTCAGGAAGCAGGGAAGGAAGAGGGAAGGAGAAGCAGAGAGCCCCAAGCTAAGAGGGACCAGCACCCAGAGAGGAAGGGTGCCACGCCTTGATCCACACCCTCTACCACTTGCCATCTGTGAGATCTTGGGCAAGTTATCTTCCTTTCTGGTCTTCAGTTGCCACACCCATAAGAAAAGTATATGAGGAGGAAGAGAGGAGGGAGGGGAAAGTTTTCTGAAGTCCAAGTCTGTCAACATGACAGTACACTGAGGAGGTGCAGAATAAGGCTGAGGGTGTGTTCAAGTTGAGGGCTGAGGAGCTTCAGGGGGGAGTGGGAGAACAAAGAGAAGAACTAGCATCCGGGTCAAACCATGGATGGCTGGGGATTGGGAGATGGGGGTACAAAGAGTAGTAGGAGAAGAAAGGAGAATGGGCCTGAAGGAGGAAAGAAGAGGGTGCCAAGGCACAGCTTACCAACTTCCAGATCCCGCCTGAGGCAAGCCCATCTGTCAGGGAGTGCAGATGCACTGACTAGGGCCAGCGCCAGACAGCATGGTAGGGAAGGGGTTCTACACTCTCCCACACGTAGATCCCACAGGAGGGGCTGTTCAACTAACTAGGCAACAAAATTCTAGGATTATGTATACCCACTCTGTGAAAGGAGCCAGGCACAGACGAGTATATACTCTGTCATTCCATCTATATAAAATTCAAAAAACTAATCTATGCAATTATAAATTAGGAAAGTGATCACTCTTCAGGGGGTAGTAACTAAAACAGGGCATGTGATGGTTAATTTTATGTGTCAACTTAGCTGGGTCATGATGCTCAGATATTTGGTCATTGTTCCGGATGTTTCTGTGAAAGTTTTTTTTTTTTTTTTGAGACGGGTGATAATATTAACATTCACATTGGCGGACTTTGATTAAAGTGGATTACCCTCCACAATGTGGGTAGGCCTTGTTCAAGCAGTCGAAGGCCATAATAGAACAAAGACTGACCTCCCAGAAGGAGGAATTCTAGCAGTAGACTGCCTCTACTGCATGCAAGAGTTGAACGACATGCAACTCTTCCTGGGCATCCAGCCTACTGGCCCACTCTGCAGATTTTAGATTTACCAGGCCTCCACAATCACATGAGCCAAGTCCCTAAAGTAAACATCAATATCTCTCTCCCTCTCCCTCTCTCTCTCTCTCTCTCTTTCTGTACACACACACACCCCTGTTGGTTCTGTTTCTCTGGAGAACCCTGATGAATACAGGGCCCGAAGGGAATTCCTGGGTTCTACTAATGCCCAGTTCTTGATCTGAGTGCTGGTTACTTGGTGTGTTCAGTTTCTGAAAATTCATCAAGCTATGCATGTATGCTACATAAATGAACCTGAACCTGGGAGTCAGGCTATGTAGGTATGAATCCCTGTTTGGCCACTTAATAGCCATGTCAACTTTGCCAGCTTACTTAAAAGCCTTAAGCCTCGAGTTTTTCATCAATAAAACAGGGCTAACAGTGGTAATCACATCATGGAGTTGTTAGGACACTAAAGGAGCTCATCCACATTTAGCAAAATACCTAATTCACAGTAGGTGCTCAATAAATACTATCAAATGTTATTAACCAATAATTAGATGACAGCAGCATAACAATATTTGTTTAGCATTTAAATGATTCTAACTTTTTAACATTTCACTCTCATTTAATCTCTACAACCACCTTTTATATTTATCATCACATCTTGACTTAAACTGTCCTTAGCTGTCTATATTCCTTTCACTACTTCACTAAGGGCCTTCCACTGCCAGAACATATGCATTCTGAGAGAAGACCTGCGAAGACGAAACAATCAATTTATTCTCAAAAGAAAAACAAGGATAACTGTCAATGGGGTTTATATGCAGACAAGAAATAATGACCAGGGCCTCAAATCATTAACATGGGAAGCCAACCACTATGCTTGCAGAGAACATGGCCTTGGTACTTAGCTGCAAAGTTCTATCCTTGGAACGCTACGGGAAAAATATATTAGGAGTAGAGAATTTTAGCACCGGACAAAACTTTAAAGACCACCTAGTTTAACTGCTCTATTTTAACTACAAGAAACACTGATGGGAAGTGACCTGCTCAAGCTCACAGAGCAAGTGAGTCTCAGAGTTGAACCCAGGTCTTCTGATTCCCAATGCCTTCATACCTATTTCCTAAGCACAGAGAAGCCACGTATATGTTTTTCTTTTTTTCTAGTAGTTTCATGTCCCAACATGAAAGACTAGCTCTGTGCTGGCCAGAAGCAGCTGCTTTCCGGCATATGTCACTGGCCCTGGAAGCTGCTTTCAAGAACAATAACTGTGAGACTTTTGTCACCTACACATCTGTCAGTAAGCAGAGAAGAGTAGGCGGCCAAGATGTGATCTGCACGAGCAGCCAGCATCCAGAAAAAGGTTAAAAAAAAAAAAAAACCTCTGCTAAATTCAGTGAAGCACATTAGGAACCTTGCAAGAGAATGACTGCATTGAAGGGTGGCTTCCCACAGCTGATTAAGAAGCCCAAAGCTGGGCTCAACACTAACACAAGGCAAAGGTCTGTTATTGCTGAAGGAAGTATAGGAAACTTTCTCCTGCCGCAAATACAAGAGGGAGAGTGTGGCTGCCATGCAGAGGAAGGGAAAGCATGTCAGGAAAACCCCATACCCACAGTCTATACTTACAGGGCCTGCTTAAGACTGCAACTAGACCAGGACAATAGAGAACCTCCCTACCTCTGCCTTAAGCCTAGCATCACTAAAGAGCAATTGCAGTTTACCCCTAGGGGATGGGCGAGAGTGTGGAGAAAGACTGCCTCTGTGGCAAAGAATTAAGGGGGAGTTCAAAGCTGAGGGAGCAGTGCAAATACCAAGAATAAAACTATGTACCTCAGACTCCACTCTAAGCACAAGATTAAAACACATTACTAAAGAAATGTGAAGCATGTGGTACACTGCAGTTAACAATATCAACAAGAAAACCCAAATCCAGCTCAACTCCTGGCTAACAATGTAATACACGTTAACACCATGACAGAACAGGATGCCCATTTCTGAGCATAAAGATGATTTACATCAGTCTCTGTTCTTCTACACAATGTCCAACATTCAATCAAAAATTACAAGACAGAGAAATCAAGATGGGTGAAGGGAAAAACAACTTTATCAAGAGATAAGGCAATAAACAGAACCAGACTTGGAGATGACCTAGATGTTGGTACTATCAGACGGGGGCTTTAAAATAACTCTGATTAATATGTTAAAGGTGGATAACATGCATGAACAAATGAGGAATTTCAGCAAAGATGAAAACTAAAAATAGAATCAAATGGAAGTGCTAGAAATTTTTAAAACATGGCATCACAGGTCAGCAGGCTTATCAATAGACTGGACAGACCTGAGGAAATAATCAGTGACCCTAAAGATAGGTGAATAGAAATTAACCCAACTGAAACACAAAAGAGAAAAAAAGGACAGTAAAATAAATCATAACAGAGCATGCAAGAGTTGTAGGATAATATCGAATGATCTAACATATGTATGTACCTGGAATCTTGAATAGGGGAGAAGAGAGGATGGGGTAGCAGGGGGAAGAGAAAGAAAGAGAAAGAAAGAGAAAGAGGGAGGGATGGAAGGAAGGGAGACAGAACACAGGGAAGAAGAAACAATTCAAGAGATAAAGACCAAGAAGTTTCCAAAATTAATGAAAGACAACAAACCCAAATCCAAAAAGCCCAGAGCAGCCTAAGCAAGATTTTAAAAAAGAAAAATTCTACATCTAGACACATCATAGTCAAACTGCTAAAAATCAGAGATAAAGAATAAACATTAAAAGCAGCCAGAGGAAACATTATAGACAAGAAATAAACAAGAGAATTACAGCAAACTCATCTGAAACAATGTGAGCCAGAAGATAATGGAGTGACGTCTTTAAAGTATGAAAAGAAAAATATCATCAACCCAGAATTCTATGTCCAGCCAAAATCTCTCCCAAAAATGAAAACAAAACTAGGCTCAAACACCTGAGATAACTCGGCTTAGATGAGAGCTTTCACTCATTCCTAACTATCTTGATACTCGGAATTCTCACAGGGCAGGTAGCAGGAATGCAGAGGAAAACCCAGGCCAAGAGTAAAAGGACCAGGGTCTAAAGGCACTCTGACTCTGCCATAAAAGCACCATGTGACTTTGGGAAAGCACTCTCACCTTACCTTAGTTTCACTATCTGTTAAAAAGAAAAAAAGGGGGGGAAGAAATGAACGTCAACTCACCCCCTTGTGGTTACCGTAAAAGGATATTAATACAAAAGCTTGAACAACTATAAAATACTCTAAAAGCATAAGATATTTTCATGATTGTCTTACAGGTCATTTAGTCTAAACCCTTGATTTTAAAGATGGCGAAACTGGGTCTCAGAGAGAAGTAAGTATCTTGTCCAAAGTCACACAGACTTATGGGTATCAGAAGTTTTGACACTCAAACACTCTTAGGTGAAAACAAATACAAAATTGTACTCCCCATGAAAGAAAAAACTGAATGCATCCGAACAAGCAATGGAAGGAAACACCGATAAATGAAGTCAGTTGCTGTGGTGGGGGAGAGGTTTTTTTAAATTCTTGCATATTAATGTTGTTTATGCAATAAATAACCTGGAGAAAATGCACAATGTAGTTAATTACTGCCTTTATGGTTTCACCATCACCCCCAAAAAAGACTTTTTGGGAAAGGACTATCCCACAGTTCCCTTAATTCTCATAAGAAGCCTATGACACAGATGGCTATGTAATTCAGGATATGCTAGAATAATCAGAGTGAGTTTTGTAGGTATATGAGAGTTGAATTGGTTTAGAATGATACAATTTTTTTTTTTTTTTTTAAAGAGACAGGGTCTCACTCTGTCACCCAGGCTACAGTGCAGTGGCGTGACCATAGCTCACTGCAGCCTTGAACTCCCGGGATCAAGGGATCTTTGCCTCGGCCTTCTGAATAGCTGAGACTACAGGCACGTGCCACCATGCCCAGATAATTTTTTTGTTTTTAAAGTCAGGGTCTTGCTATGTTGCCCAGGCTGGGATTATAGCCATGAGCCACTGCACCTGGCCATACATAAAATTTAGATAGCAAAAAAGGAGAAATGGCATTCTAGTAGGGGCTGTTCTGTGGATAATAGGATAGAATTGGGATTAAGAATATTATAAGCAAAAAGTGTTAGGGAAATAAAGCTTAAAAAAAATAAGAAACAGAGTTAGGACAGGTGTTTATTTTTCATTTCCCTTTAAATCAGGTAGTTTCCAAGCCAATGAACAAATTTTTAAAGTCAAGAAAACAGGTTTGATTTAAAAAGTGAATAAAAACCACATATTCCTAACATTTTAAAACAAAAACAAAAAACAACTTACCACTTGGAATCAAACAGGCTTCTGAAATCATATAAATTACCTTCCCACGATATGTTTCTGCAGACAGTCACGCTGAAACACACACACACACACACACACAGAGGAACCTCTGGAGTAATGGGACCACCCACTCACACAGATTCTTCTCAAATATTGGACAACATTCTGAATCAGAGAGGGGGTGTCATATTGTTGCCTGAAAGAACAGCCTATAGTTCCTTCTGCCCCAGTGGACAAAACGTTTTGTATGAGCCACATATGAACTATTTCCTAAAGGATCAGTCTTCTGTAGAAGCACAGAAAAGTGATGGAATTAGGAGGGAGAAGAAAAAAGATCAGATGATAAAAAACAAAAAGGAATATCACCATTACCCGATAGTGATAAAAGAGAGATATAACAGTCTAATAAAGGCTAAAAATTTAGATGCAGTTGAAGAGATGAGCTTCTTAAATGCTGGGCATGGTATACCTATTAACTCATTTAATCCTCAAAACAACATTTAAAAAATAGGTATGCTGTTTCCACTTTACAGATATGGAAATAGAGGCCAGGAGCTTTTAAGTAACATACCCAAGGCTAGAGTCGGAACTCCAAATTTTGATCTTTTCTCCCCACCATGCTGAAGAGCTAATGTCCTTCTAAACAAAACCCCCACGAGCTCATCCCTAACACCCAGTATTTCCCCCATTAGTGTGATTCATTCCTTAAGGTAAAGAATTGTGTCCTGCTAAAATGTAAAGGTTCCTGGAAGGACAATAAATTAAATCCACCCAAAGAGAAGCTCCCTTCAGAGGAACATCCAAGCCTGATATGTTTTGATTGGGGTGGAAAGGCAAGAGTAAGGACACTGGCCAGGTAAAGCACACTGGCAGAAGCAGTAAGACTGCTAGTGCCATAAAAGAGCTAGGGTATTGCTGTGGATGGAGAGAAGGGAACAGAGAGTGTTGAAAGGAAGAAAGCACCAAGGGCAACTCAAGTGGAAAATCCAATAAATATGTGGTCACCATTAGAAAAACAAAGGGAGCCCTGGGTCTGGTGGTGACCATGAAATGGAATAGCTGGCTGTTTCTGAAAGGACAAGCTGGCTGAATGTGCTTTAGAAAGATGATGTATTGGACATCACCCATTCCCTGTTCTTGAGAAGCTGATGTAGATATTAGTAACTCCTTGTATAATAATGGTCCATGCTGCTCTCTGAATCAGGGGTACAGGTTGCTCCTTAATGAGGGAGAAGGTACAGGATCCAACATGATCCAATCTTAGACCTCATAACCCAGAACCAGGAGGACAGTCAAGGCCCCAATGCAAAAGGTCAATAGCCAGTGCCCAGAATCAGACCTAAGGGCAGGAAGATGCAGAGGAAACACAGAACTCAAAATGTGTCTCCAATTCTGGTCTAAGCTGAGAATTTTCAATTCTCCAAACTTGTTTCCTCCTTATATAGAACAACATGTTTGTTACAGCTGGACCCTCTCCCTGTCCAAAGTACACACAGGAGAGGTCAGAAAATCTAATCTCCAAGCACACATCACCTCTAAGGGAAAAAAAAAAACCACCCCTAAATCACTCTCTAACAACGCTCAGGGAATCTTGATCTCAGAATCAGGACTAGAAGCGCACACATGTGCTTACTTAGGCACTCGACTTCTTAAACTACAGGTGGAAAACTACTAGTCAGGCCATCAAATTAATAGCAGTTGGCCTGGTAAAGTCAAACCCTACCTGGAAGAAGTAATATCATGGACCAGAGAGAAAGAAACTTAATTAAAACCAAAACTGATAATGCTTGCTTCTGTCTTCTGAAAAAAGGTGGAGGGTGGGGAAATAAGTCTTTCTGCTATCAATCCCACCTCAGAGTAGACAGTAGTAGAGGACCAGAAAGCTTGCCCATAGTTTGGGACCTCCTGAGCCTTGGGATAGGCAGAAGCAGGCTTAAACAGCATGTAGAGGTGGAGCTGGAGAGCTGAACTGTGTTGCAAAATAAAATGTTCTAGGAGTGGCTGAGAATCAGCAAGAGAGGAAGGAAAGGATGCACCAAGGCAGGGCAACAAAGGTCATTTAACACCAGAGATACCTAATACCGTTAGGTTTTAAGTTGTCTGTATTGCTGTAATATAGCACACTCACTACTCCAGCCCTGCAGTCCAATCTGCCATGCACACAAGTGCATATTTTGTTCTTACTGTTGTTTGGTAGAAACCAAGGAAAAGGGGCCAAATTCCAAGCTGGTTCAACACAGAGAAAAAAAAAAAAGAAAAAAAGAGGAAAAGCACACAAAGGGAAATGTGAGTCCCACAGCAGAACTGATCACGAGAATGTAAACCTTCAGGACTGCTCCAACCTAGCAGAGGGCATGGGATAGGGAACTCGAGTGGACATCTGACTTGTATCCATTTATGCCTACAGCTATGAAAATGTGATGCAGATTTATTATGGAGCACTCACTCTGTGACAAGCACTATGTAAGCTACAGACTAGGTAGGTACACATGAAGAAGACAAGACCCCTGCCCCTCACAAGGCAATCTCAGTGTGTGCAGGTCTATGTAAGAGACGGGGAGATAGAAGATACATTGATAGATGATAGGTAGGTAGAGGAAGGTATCACAATGTAAACCAAGCACAGGAAAGAATGATAACAAGTACAGCAACAGGCCAGGCATGGGTGGTTCATGCCTGCAATCCTAGCATTCTGGGAGGCTGAGGTGGAAGGACTGCTTGAGGTCAGGAGTTCGAGACCAGCCTCAGCAAAAGTAAGACCCTGTCTCTGCTAAAAATAGAAAGAAATTAGCCAGACAACTAAAAATAGAAAAAATTACCAGGTGGGGTGGCTCACACCTATAGTCTCAGCTACTCAGGAA
This sequence comes from Cheirogaleus major, assembly GCA_963574435.1. Classification (NCBI taxonomy): domain Eukaryota; kingdom Metazoa; phylum Chordata; class Mammalia; order Primates; family Cheirogaleidae; genus Cheirogaleus; species Cheirogaleus major. Next base: position 34,302 of record CAUYPO010050331.1, on the reverse strand, counting down.
GCTGAGGCAGGAGGATTGCTTGAGCCCAGGAGTTTGAGGTTGCTGTGAGCTAGGCTGACGCCAAGGCACTCTAGCCCGGGCAACAGAGCGAGACTCTGTTTCAAAAAAACAAACAAACAAAAATAACAAGTACAGCAACAACTACAGGGTAGGGTAGGTCAAAATGCTGAAAGTAAGGTAGGCACAGGGTGGGGCTATAGGAACATAGAGAAAGGACCCCCAATTCCATCTAAGATGAGAGAGGGAAAGTGAAGGTTAGAAAATATAATGACTAAGTCTAGTCCTAAAGAATATCAGTTTTTGCAGCAGATGGGAAGGGAAAAGCGGTCCAGGCTTGGGTATCAGACCGTGTAAAACTGCACTGAAAGTTTCAAGCCGTTCCAAGTAGCCAGAGAGTAGGTGCATCCAAGAGAGCAGTGAGATGGGCCTGTAGGTAAGCTGGGGCTAGACCAAGAAGGGCATGGCACACCACGCTAAAGAGTTAGGTCTGGAGAAGATTGGGGGGCTAGGGTATTCCAGGCTTCTATAATTTTACTAGGCATAAAAAAGTAATGAATGCTCATTACAAAAAATCCAACTAGTCCAGAAATATAGTCTAAAGTAAAATTCTATATTCCACCTTCCCTCAGATAACTACTGTTAATGCTGTTGAATATATACCCTTCTAGACTTCTTCTAAGTCCATTCTCAATAAATATACATAGTATGTTTTGTTGTGCAAAAATTGAATTATACGCATTGTTCTGTAACAGCAAATTCTGAAGTAAGAAAGTGACAACAGTTTCATATTTTGGAACCAACTTAGAGCTTTGAGGTGGAGTGACAAGGTAACTCAGAGCTTCGAGGTGGAGTAACAAGGCAGGGAAGTCAGCTTAAAGACAAGGAAATCAAGAGAAGATGACAAGCTGACCACCACAGCAGCCAGGCAAGACAGAGGAGAGTAGATGGGATAGAGACTAAGGTTAGAGTGGGTAAGACTGGGTGACCACTTGGATATGGGGAGAGGGAAGCATTGAGGGTGATTCCAGGTTTCTGGCTGGGCAGCCAGGGAGATGTTTTTTACCACATCAAAAGAACAGGACTAGACAGCTTTGGGAGTAGGAGGCTGTGGTTTATAATAAAGAATTTGGCTGACCTTTGTCCCCAGTTTCTGGGAGGCAGCCTCTAAATCCTTGGAATTTCTCCAGTAACAGGAGTGCCTTCATTATTCATAGTGGGCCCTGATAGTTTATGCTAACAAGGTGACTCATGGTGGGCCCCTAGACAGTCTGCTTAAAGAGCTGACACAGGATGAGGGCTGGCCATACCAGAAAGATCAACCGTGTGATCACAGAGTTGGGGCTTTGAGCCACGTAATACACCTTAACCTGCAGGGAGCAGAGGGAGCTAGAAACTGAGTTCAGTTACACACCCAGTGATTCAATCAATCATGCCTATGTAATAAAACCCCAGTAAAAACTCTAGACACTGACGCTCGGGTGGGCTTCCCTGGCTAACAATAGTTACATATCAACGTACTAGGAGAGTGACGTGCCTGATTCCATGAGGACAGGATATCAGAAGCTTTGCACTTGGGACCTTCCCAGACCTCATCCTATGTGTCTCTTCTTTGGGCTGGTCCTGATTTGTTTCCTTTTTGCTATAAATAAAATTGTAATCATAACCATAGCACTAACATTTTGGGCTGGACGATTACAAATTTTTTTAAATTAAAAAAAAAAGAACTATAGCACTTTCCTGAGTTCTGTGAGTTGCTCTAGCAAATTATGGAACCTTGTGAGCATAGTCGGAGCCCTCAAATTTCTAGCCAGTTCATTAGAAGTATGAGTGGCAGGGAACCCCCAAGTTTGCAGCAGGTGTCTAAAAGGAGGGCAGTCTTATGAAAGACTGTGCCCTTAACCTGTGATGTTTGGCTTAACTCCAAGGGAGTAAGTATCAGAAGTCATTACAGGGGACAAGAGAATTGTAAATCTCTTATTTGAACAAGGTAAGTTGGAGATAACCTGCAGGCTGTACAGGTGGAGCTACTCAGCATGTGGCTGACCAAACAGGCCAGAAATTTGTAAGAGGCCCAAAGCAGGTTCAGCAGTCTAAGACGGTGACCAGAGCCATGAATGCAGAGAGTCACAAGGGCAAGTTGTAAAGGATAAAAGAGGAGAGCCAAAAAAACCCAAAGAAGGCCAAGATCCTGCTTTGGGGATACAGTCCTTCCCTCCTCAAGGCAGAGGCAATCACTCATCCTTTGCGTTCCCATAGCCTATGCTCTACCACACGCCAAGGTTAGAGCATTTGTCACACTGCCTTGCAATTGTGTGCTCATCTCCTCCACGAGGCTGGATGCATCCCCTAAACTTGGGTTTAACCCAGTGTGAGGTATACGATAAACACTAAAAAATGCCTACTCTACAGAAATGGATGAGAATTTGCAGTGAGAAATATTTTCATGCTTGCTAAATTATTCTCTTGTCACTTGAGTTCATAATTTGTTTTTGTATATTATCAATAGGTAGACACAAGGAGGTCAGAGAACTTTAAACATCAAGAAATTTTTCATTCCGGCTAGAGCAGGTTAATTGCCATAGTAAGTCTCATCTACAATATTTTGTTCCACTTTAATGCTTGCTCCAGCCCCACTGAGGAAAATGCAGTGTCCAAGCACCAAGAAGAGAATAGTCAGGCTTATTCCCCTGATCAAGATGGTCCTAGACACCAGCCTAGAATGCCTCAGGACATTTAGGGTTCAGCAAAGAACAGCTTGACATCCTAGCTTCTAAAAAATGCCACAAGAAACAGACACAGTGGCAAGCACCTATAGTCCCTGCTTATTCAGGATGCTGAGTTAGGTGGATGGCTTAAGGCCAGGAGTTCAAGGCTGCAGCCTGTGAATGGTCACTGCATTCCAGCCTGGGCAACATAGTGAGACCCTGTCTCAAAAAAATAAACAAAAATTGCCATTAAGAATATTTGTTTTAATATTTAAACATCTAAAATGCATGCAAGATACTAATTTGACTAGGATGCAATTTAAGTATGCAGCTTTTGGGCCAAATCACCCATAATGTGCTCATGCAAAGTAGACACTTGGGTGAGTGTAATAATTATAGTTTGAAATGTTCAAAGAAACGAGGTTAAGAGCTGCGCAAACTCAGAAGATACTGACTTCCCTGAGTGGAAAAGCTGGGCAGAAACCTGAAGTCTAAAAACTGCTGAGCTTGGCTTTCCAGGTCCTGGACTACCCTCTGCCTCCCCCCCCCCGGGACTTTTCTTTTAGGTGCTTAACCTTTTCATTACCTGGTCAAAGAACCAGCCCAAAGAAGCCTTTGACAATACAGTCGAATCCAGCCTATCACAAGGCAGAGGGGTTTCCACATATCAAACCATAGTTCTGGAGCCAATTCCTAAACACAACTCTGATATACATTATTGCTATCTATGCAATAAGTTTATAAATGATAGTTGCTTTTCCAGTGACACTGAAGTTCACCAAATTCAGTGCACCTATTTCACTTCATATGTGCATTATGCATTACTGGATCCTTGAGGGCTATTTTTATTTGCAAATTGCATCCTCCGTCAATAATCTGCCTACAATGTATAAACTGTACTCTTAATGAAAGGTATCAAAATTGTGGCGATAACCCTGGACTTGAAATCAGGAGGTCTGGAGCCCTCCATCAACTCTGCTGGTAACTGGTCATCTGACCTTGAACAAGATCTCTCTTTTGCATTAAATGGAAGCACACTGTTGTCCTCTATCACAAGAGACTATTATGAGCATCTGGAGAGAGAGTGGGTAGGAATGTATTCTGAAATGGATAAACAGGTAAACACATTAAAGAGACACTTAACTCAAAAACGTATCTTCTAACTTTTTCTTGGTTAGAAAAGCGTATGATTTTGGTATGACGTGCCATATTCTCTGTGACTCTTCAAATGGCATTAAAGAATACACCAATGATCAAGATTAGAAAACAAAATCTACTGAAACAACACTGTTGCATATTGAAGTTTAGATATTAGCTGTGGGGAAAGATAATCACAAAATCAGCATTATTAGCATTCTTAAGACCTTGGTCACTTTGGGTCAAAATTCTGCAGGGTCTATCTGGCACTCAAAAAAGAAGCATTTTCTTACAGCAGCAGATAAAAAGCTTTGTCCACTGAGCTCTTCCTCTTCACTTCTCCCCACCTACTTCCTTTTCTTCCAAAGGAGAAGGGCTCTCATTTACTCACTGGTTTGCCACATCCTGCCTCAGAAGCTACTTCCTGGGAGCTGCCTGGGCTATTCTGAGAGAAGCTTTAACACTTTCAGGCCCTCAGACCACCAGTATATTTATGACATCCAAACCCACTATCATCATTTACAATCTAGTAACTGAACTCTAGTGAACGAGGTAATACTCCCAAGTTCCTTTGTGCCAGGCCCTACATTAAGCACTTTACCAACTACAACCTAAGCCACAGTTACATCTCCTGGTCCCACCTGGGGGCTCCAACTATAGTCCAGTCTTGCTTAATCAGTCAAAAAGGACACAAAGAAACATGATTCAAGAATAGTTACCAAGAAACTCAGTGCACGTAACATTGTATTTGATAGTGATGAAAATTCAATTGAACTAAACTTCTGTCCCACATGAGCTTCGGAAACTAACAGTGGCTTTCATTCATTCCAATTTACTTACCACCTAGCACGCGCCAGGCCTGGGCTAGAGATTGAGCATCAAGGCTGAACTCTTGATCTCCAGAAGCTCAGGGAGGTGGTGGCGAAACACAACAGATATGTATGAAGATCACCACATCAAGTCCCCAAGTGACTTGTCTCCTGAGTAGGTTGTGAACAGCCCAACTAGAGCTTTTCTAGGGGAGACCACAGTCAAAATAATATCTTGCTTCAACCCTCAAGGAAAGATAAGCCCCCAAACACTAGCAATAAAAAAGAGGGAGAATTCCCAAACAAAATGTAAACAGTTGTGAGTAAAGTTGTATTGAATGGATACTACGAGTTAGGTATCGTGCTAAGGACCTTATATTAAACCCTCAAAACAATCCTACAAGTTAGGATTACTACCTCCATATTTACTAGTGAGAAAACTAGGATCAGAGAGGTTAAGTAACCAGTCCAATCCAACAACTGTTTAAGGGTGGTGCCAGCATTCCAACCTCAGCTGTCTACCTCCAGGGATCACTCCTATGACACAAAGCAAAAACACCCACTAAGAGTCAACATATAGTTTGTATCGGTGGGGACAAGGGCATAATTAGCATCTCTTTTTCCCCTTAATTGGAAAAGACTTGAGATCTTTGTAGCCAAGGAAGTTTTTTTTAAACCAAGAAATCAATAAACAGTGACCACCTACTATATGTGAGATAGTAGGTGGAGAGGAGAATTATAATCTTCAGCTTGGTTACAACTGGGACACCTGCTAAATATATCAGCCCAGTGCAGGAAAATTAGGCCCTTCTGGCTGGCCTGGCATGTGTGTCCCTCCCAAAAGCTCCCACTTGTCCAAAGAGTACACCCATCCCAGACAAGAGAGGACTAACGACCAGTGGAGGGCATACCAGTTGCTGAGCTCCCAAAGCCCCCCAAGTTCCTTAGCAGGAGAATGTAAAACACTGGAGCTTCTTTGACAACTGAGAAATTTTTTCAAGCTCCAGATTTAGACCTATTGTTACATTTTAATAATTTTCAGAGTCTGGACACCTGCATGTGGCTAATACATCTGTCTGCCATATTTGAAACATCAAAATCTGATTTTTACAGCCAAAGAGCAAAAAACAATTGTGTTATCATTCCAGATTAACTGTTAAGAGAAAACTTAATTTTTTCTCTCTCTCCAAATATGCTTATCATCCTCCCTGTTTTCTCTTTTTCTTAAAAGTTAAATCCTATCAAAGAGTTAACACCTAGGCTACACATGAATGCACAGAAATCTCTCAAGAATTTAATGGCTCTTACCAAAGGGCCATGTCAAGAGAAAATGTAAGGGTTAATGGGAAATTAATTCACCCTGTGCTGGGGCCTTTAACAATGAATAGCATTCACTTTTATTCACTTCAAACTGCGCCAGGCATGGTGACTCACACCTGTAATCCCAGCGCTTTGAGAGGCCAAGGCAGGAAGATCACTTGAGGCCAGGAGTTAAAGACCAGCTAGGGCAACATAGCAAGACCCTGTCCCTACAAAAAATGAAAGAAAAAATTAGCTGGCCATGGTGGTAGCACCTGTAGCCCTAGCTACACAGGAGACTGAGGAAGGAGGATTGCCTGAGCCCAGGAGTTTGAGACTGTAGTGAGCTATGATTGAGCCACTGAACTCCAATCTAGGGCAACAAAGTGAAACCCTGTCTCCAGAAAAAAAACAAAACAAAAACCACATTGTAGACTCTCCCAACTCGCAAGACAGAAGTGAAGGTTAGGGTGGGCAGTGGGGCAGGACAGAAGACAGGAATCCCACACTGGAAAGAAAGCAGATCTCAATTCAGGTCTTCACCAGCCATATGACAACCCAGCAGGCTGCCCAGTCTCTCTGGGCCTTGATTTCTTCTTAGATACACACAGGAGGTTCAACTATCAAGAGTTTTTTCATATCTACCATTTTAAGGACAAGTGGCTATACACAGGGGAGAAGGAATTAGAGGGTTTGGTGGGGAAAAGGATGATTAATCTAATGTACTTCTATCCTGGGCCCAGAAATAGCCTGGCTTAGCACAGCATTCACCTTATCAGCCTTGATATATTAGGAGGGGTGGGAAGACTGGTGGGTAGGAGTCACAGCCACCTACAGTGAAATTAAACTCTGTTCTCAAATGAGTTCTGCTGAAGTGTGATTTATCCAGAGAGTGCTAAACAACTTACCAGCAGCATGAAACCATGTTACCAAAATTGTGTTATTGCACAAACTTAACTTTTCCCCAAATGTGATTTGCAGAGAGGATGCAGAGCTGAGAATCCTGTGTCTGTGGCCATCTGTCCTATCCCAGTCCCCAGAGAGGCGTGGTGGGGGAGTGTGAAAAGCCACCAGGTGCCATGTAAATTCAGCCACGGATGTCACATATCCATCAAGGAGACCAGCATTTGCTAGGGATAAGTATGCAGCTCAGCATGCAAAGAGACTCACTAATCTCTAACATTCTCAGAGCCTTCCTCTGTGCCAGGCATGGGGCTGAGGGAACATGACAGAATAGGGAAGATGTCACCACCAGTATATGCTTCCCAAATGTTTCTTCCTCGGGGCTAGGAAGGGACTGTTGGTTGAAAACACAGTACAAAGGACTACAGGGCACTTTGAGCTGCCTGTGTGACTTGCACAAGTCCTTTAACCAGAATCTGTTTTTTTTATTTATCAAGATAACACACATGCCTCATGAGCTGAAGTGAGGAAGTAAAAGGATATACAAACAAGAAAAGTATACAGAGCCTCCCAGAACAAATGCTATGATTATCACCACTGTGACACTCTGTGCCAAGATATTATAAACTGAAAATAATCAACCACTGATAAAATCGAAGTCAGATTTTACAGGGATTTGCAGAGCCTTGCCCTTTGGAGAAGACTGTCTTCTGCCTTCTGTCTTTACTGGCACATCAAGGCTTGTTTGGTCCTTCAACAAAACCTTACCAAACCAGATGCCAAGAATGCGCTATGCACTGGAGATAAGGATAAATAAGATCCAGTTCCAGGTTCCCCCAGGTCCAGTCGGACTCGACAGAGCTACCTGAACATCTGGAGTATGACAGGACATGTACAGAGTGCCCTGGAGGGTGAAGCAGATGACTGCTGCCTGGAATGGGGTCGAGGAGATGTCTGTGACGGATTCACAGGAGAGGTGACCTACAAGTGGAGCTCTGACATAAGATTAGGATTTCAACATACATACATTGGAGATGGAGAACGGAGTTCCCAGTAGAAGACACAGTATGAGCAGAGACCAGGGCCCACTCAGAAGACGTCTGAGTGAACCATGAGCTGATCCCAAACATGTGGCTTCTGCTACAGGAAGGGAGTGTCACCTTCCAGTTATGCCATCAAAGGCAAGTGACTATCCCTCCTAAACGGCACCCCTCCTGACCCCAGCCATACACGCACACGCACGCAAATCCCAGGAAATCCTCATTAACTCTTTGAGAAGAAAGCTGAGCTTCCTGGGCGGTGCCTGTCAGGGCAGATGGTTGCCCTAGAGAAGCTGGGAGGAGTCTATATTGGGATGTACCGTGTGGCAGTTGTTTCCTAGGCACCTTTTGCAGACTCCTGTTTCACTGAAAATAATTCTTTTGCTTCCTGCACATCCTAAAAAATTGCAAGTATGCCCGGTGCTCTAAGTCTGTGAGGATAAAAAACAGCTGAAGAGCTCCACAGTTAGAAGGTGAGAATTTTCTCTCCTTCTCACCTGATAGAGAGTAAAGCACCCAGGGCTGGGGATCTAATCCTGGCCATTACCATTAGTCCTATTAATCATAAAAAGCATTTTACACACACAGTGTCTATGAATCCTTTCTGCTGGGTGAATGTCATGCCCAATTTACAGATATGGAAACAGATTCAAGGATGTGAAAGAACTTGCACAAGATCACATAGACAGAAAGAGCCAGGGTCAGGATTCTAACTCAAGTCTGCGGGCTCCAAAGCCTTTACACTGTGCCACACAGCAGCCTTCAGGCTCTGTTACTTAAAAGCCACTATGTTCAAAAGAGAACCTACTGTGTGACATGGCCAACTTCTCTTAACACTTTGTAGTCCTGGATTCTTTCTCCAACAAGATAGGATTATAACAGAAGATTACTAAGATTCCTTTCAACAATAAAGTGTAATCTTCTTAATATCTACTTAGAGCATGAAAGTGTGCTGAAGGGTGACCCACAAGATCATGTGGAACTCATACATAAACGCTGAGAGGTAGGAGGCCACTACCATCACCCCCAGGTTTGCAGAGAAAAACCTAAGGCACAGAGCAGTCTGTGGCGAGTTAACAGCTGCACCAGGAAAGAAGCTCTTTTACCCTCCACAAGACACTGTAGCCTGAACATTCTGAAGCCTGGAGACTTTCAGACCCCTCTGGAAGAAGGGTTAGTCTCTGGATTCAAATGTAACACTTGGACAGGTAGAAATTCTCATTCAAAATCTGATTGAGAGGCCAGGTGCGGTGGCTCATGCCTGTATTCCTAGCACTCTGGGAGGCCAAGGTGGGAGGAATGCTTGAGCTCAGGAGTTCAAGACCAGCCTGAGTAAGAGTGAGACCCCATCTCTACTAAAAATAGAAAAATTAACCAGGCATTGTGGTACACGCCTATAGTCCTAGCTACTCCGGAGGCTGAGGCAAGAGGATCGCTTATAAAAACTGATTGGGAAACTGGACTTCTCACTGCACTGAGGGCACCCAAACAAGCACCACTCTGAGAGGTGAACAGCCACCCTCTCAGACCATCCTGCATGTGGGCCTGTGACTCCAAAACCCTCAGGAGCCTATTCTCAATTTTCTAGAAATTAGATCCCATGCTACAAAACAATACAGGGAGTGCTCTGGATGCTCTGCTCCCACCACGTGATGTCAGACAGTTAAAGACTAGCTGTCAGAGTTTCCAGAGACCCCTTCTACCAGCTCTTCCCACCACCTTTAAAGTCCTTTCCATCCCTCCCTTTGCATTCTCAGGGAAGACAGGCACTTTCCTGGACACCCTGCCATCATTTCAATTTCTCCATTTTTAATCTCCCAGCATACTCATGCTCATGACTTTCACATTTAAGAAGAAACCAAAATGTTAATTTCTCAGTTTCTGAAAGACAACTTTCTAAACCTTAAGTCTGTTAGTTATGCTGAAATCAAACATCACATTTAGGCTTCCTAAAATATTACCCTAGTACAATGCCTCCTTTTTTCTACCACATGCCCATCCCTCAAACACACACACACACACACACACTTTGGACTGTCATTTACACACTGGAATGTATCATTTAAATGTCTTTAATAGCATCTACTAAAAGGACATTTGCACATGATTCTTCACTTTACTTCAGAGGTATGATTCAAACTGAGGCTTTTACTGAATTTCAAGACTAAATAGGTAGCTACGTGGATGGCAAATACAATTCAGACAAGAATTTCAAATGCATTCAACTTGTCCGTAACATCTGCACCTTTTTCAATTTTCAGCAAAAGTCCTTTTAGTCCATCTTGCAACTCAATGCCTGATATTAGGTATGTACTGAATATCAGTTTAAGGAACAATAATACATCTCAATCTTAACATACAAGTTAGAAATCTATTGTTGTAATTTTGGTCATAATCTAAATCTATATGACTCCTATCACAAATGCCATTTGAATCAACAGCAAATAACAGGCAGCTGCTTGCATTCAAAGTATACATACCTCTGTCGTCTGAACTGTTTTGAAGTTGCTCTTACTTGGAGACAAATGGTTAGCAGCTGCAAGTTCAATTACAAAATGTTTGGTAGGAAGGCAGAGAAAGAACCAGAAGGAATCCAAGTGCTATTTCATACATTAAGCGTGGAATTCCTTTCCAACAAACATCTTTCATTTCCGTGGGGGAAACTAATCAGGACATGCCCTTTGAACTTGAGAAAACACAGGGCTGTGCTTTGGGAGAAAGAATCTAGTTTAAAGGCCAGGCAAAGCTGAGAGAGAAGGGGAGTCCTTCCATTTTGCACATTTCCATTCTGTTAATTTTTTAAGGGAAAGTGTGTGGCATGGGAAAACCCACCAGGCAACCAGTCCAAAGGCCTGGATTAATTAGATATAATTTGTAGAACAAGTTACCTCCTTTATTTGTCCCTCATTTTCTCCTTTGCAAAATAAAAGGAAAAAAATAATTAAAAGGCAAGACTGACCTCTAGACCACCACTAATAGAACTTTCTTCAATAATGGAAATGTTCTAACCTGTGCTGTCCAATATAGCAGCCACTAGCTATATGTGGCCATCGAGCCCTTGATATTTGGCTAGTGCAATTTAGGAACTTTACTTAATTTTAATTGATTTAAATAGTCACATGTGGTTAGTGGCTATAATTTTGGAAAATGCAGCTCTACAAAAACCTCTGGCATTTTACAGTCTTGGGAGGGCTGTGTGGAAAAAGCATGGGCATTGAAGTAGGACAGACCTGGGTTCTAAACTTAGCTCCACCACTTACTAGCCGTGCAACCTTGTGAAATTACTTAACCTCTCTGAACATCATTTTATTTGTACAATAGAATACTATGGCTTTTCTTACAGAATTTTAGTGCAAATTGAAGACAGTAAACATAAAGAGACAAGATAGGCCTTCAGTAAATGATAGCTATTTTTCCAGTTATGATGTCCTTTAGCGATAAAAGTTTCACATCTTCTGATGTCATCTTACTATTCCTTCCTGCATTAGGATCCATTCTTACACTACAGATTAACAGCTGTGGTCCTACAAATGTAGCCTTGTCTATCAAAAAAGAAACTTGCTCAGGAATTGTTCCAGGTCCTCTGCTGGGGGCAAGCCTCCAGTAACCCAAGTCCTCTGTGTCTCCAGAACCACTGATTTCCGCTTACCCTGGTCCCCTCAACCTCTCACCATCATTCAGGAATTTACAAACTCTTCTCTGTGATTGCATACCAAGCTAAATCTTTATTCAATGCAACCAAACACCTGTTGGTGGTTTCTGGTACTTTCCTCACTAACTCTCCCCTTGATTTCCCCTAATAAATACATTATAGCTTCTTTTTTATTTGGAAATGCTTTAGGACTTTTTCTTTTTTTTAATTATTCAGCGATTTAGAATACTCAGAAATAGAAACGCAGCAAGCTACATTTATGGCTAACCCAGCATGAGTTTAGTTACCAAAATAAAACAAGGCAAAGAGACTATGTTTTAGAAGGAATGTTCCAGTAAAATAATAAAAGTGTTGCACTCTCTAGCTAAACTAATGTGTTAAGGGCCAGGCATGGCGCACTGGCTCACGCCTGTAATCCCAACACTTTCGGGGGGCTGAGGCAGGCGGAGGACTGCTTGAAGCCAGAAGTTCAAGGCCAGCCAGGGCAACATAGCAAGACTCCATCTCTACAAAAACAATTTTTAAAACTAGCCGGGCATGGTGGTGTGTGCCTGTAGTCCCAGCTACTTGGGAGGCTGAGGTGGGAGGATCAGCTGGGCCCAGGTCGATCGAGGCTGCAGTGAGCTATTACTGCGCCACTGCGCTCCAGCCTGGGCTACAGGGTAAGACCCTGGCTCTTATTTAAAAAAAAAAAAAAAAAGCCTAGGCCAAATGTTCCACTGGTCTTTCCTTTAGTGAAATGGAACCCTTCCTTGATTCCAATAACCAAGTTTTATCAGTGGACACAAATGAGTACCTGAGAAGCAGGATAAATTTTCTATTTTTAATAATTATTGAAATGTTAAATGGCTCTCTTCTTCCTGTTTCCCCACCATTCTACAGGCTCCAAGATAAAGAGGAGTTGAAATTCACTTTGGCATTTGGTAGGATTTCAATCTGGATTTGAATAAGCCATTACAACAAAAGGTCTGTAGTTACCTTGGAATTCTTGTTAACTTCTGAGGCCTCCTCAGATAAGGACATTATTGAAGGACTGTTTACTGAAGGGTGGTATGAAAGTAAAGAGGGCAAATAAGTTTGACTCTGGATGCTCAAATGTGTTGAGGGTCTGCTCTGTTTTAAAACTAACCTGGATATGCAATTTATAACTCAATAAAGAGGGAAACATTACAATTAACCTGATCCAGACAAACCTGTTAGAATAATGGTTGGCTGATCAGCCATGTCTTCTCCCTACAACTTCCCAAATTTCAAGAATTAACCAGAATCTGGAACCCATGTGGATGATTCACTCAACTCAATTGTTCCACTTGGCCCAAAAAGTAAATGCACTTAAGTGCATTCAAGATTATGAACCCTTCTTGGTAACAGTTAAACTCAAAATAGGTCAATTCCAGAAAGGTATTCATTTCAAGGGGACTTTTGTCTGTGGTTATTTTGAAAACCACTGTTTTTAAAACTGACATTATGAAGCTTAAAAATAGGCCCTCCTACTAAGGATTAAGGACTAAAATACCCTTTCCTTCCCCCATTTCCTTATTCTCTTTTCCCTCAATGGCCTAGGAGAGTGATGATATAAAGGGGTATGCCTTTTCCAGAACTTCAAGTTATTACTTGAAATTTTTCCTTGTTTTTTTTTTTTTTGGATATTGAGTAAAGTAAATTGCCAAAATTCAGTGTTGAGTAAACCTGGATTATTTTCAAACAAGTGTCCCAAATGAAAGCATACTGTAACATATACACCATAAGAAAATAAGTCAGTATAAAAGCTCAACCAGCTCCTTCCACTCTAGGAGTGTGAACTCTAACAATTTCCTTTTCCTTTCTGGATCTGGTTTCCTCATCTCTCAGATGAAGGCACAGGGCTAGAGGATATGTACGGTCTCATCCAACTCTAACAGACGCTGCTTCTATAAAGCTGGGCAGCTGCTTCCTATTTCATGGCTCCCTGGAAAGAACAGTCCCTGTCCCAGAAAGGCCTCATTATACTAACAGCATTCCCCTGTGACATAAGAACTACTACTGAGAGCAATGCAAGACAATTATAAAATATCTAACCTGTTAAAAGAAAAATATTGTTTTGCAGATGACCCTAGTAAACCTAGAAAAGCATATATATTCAATAAAAAATTACTAGAATTTAACAAATAAGTGAATTTAACAAAGCAGCAGGATATAAACAATTCATACAAATCAAACCATAGTCAAGATGAAAAACACAAACTAAAAAATGTTCAATCACAATACCATCAAAATATTAAGCATTTGAAATATTAGCTTAGGACACAAGATAATTATTGAGAAGAAACTATAATACCATAACAGGAGAAAAAGAGGAAGACATTAATAAATATAAAGACACCCCATAAAAATTCTTAGTTTTCTTTAACCCTACCAAATTAAAAAATATATATATATGACTATAAAAACTACATAAGAGTGGGTTAAAAAGAAATTTTAGCAATGATCAAAATATTGCCAAGACCGAGTAAAGATAAACCTGAAAATACAACAGATGGATAAATCATATTTAATAAACTCCAGTAAGATAATAGAACTCATTGTGGAGAAAAATTAACTTAGATCTATACCTCATACCAAATACATTAATTCATTCCAAATGGGACAAAGAATTAACTACATAAGGGAGAGAAAATACTAGAAGAAAATGAAGCCACATACTCCTGCTAGTTGTGGAGAGATGATGCCTAAATACTAATGAAAAACAGGCTAACCTATACAAAAGACAGGCTTTTGAAGACGTAAAATATTTGTTCTTACTACAACATTAAACACAATGGAACTATGTAGTAACCACATAACTTATAAAACTTTTTAAAACACAAAGCATTTAAAAAACTATTTAGAAATGGACAGAAGGGAAGAAAACTGCATGTGACTTTTCAAATGTTCAGCCTGGTACCACAGAACCATCCCAACCTACCTCTCCAGCTTCATCTCCTGAGAGCTGCACCGATGCACCCACCCGTCACACTAAACTACTTGCTGGCCCTGCCACACATCCCAAGCTTTCCCACTTGTGTGAGGGTGCTCATCCTGTGCTCTCTTCCTGCCACACCCCCCATTCCCGTGGAAATCCTAGCCATCCTTCAAGAGCCAGTTCAAATGTCATCTCCTCCGTGAAGGCTCTCCTAATCTCCCCTCCTGGCTGTGCATGCTTCCCTCCTCTGAACAAGCTCCAACAGTGCCTTCTTTGTACCTCTACTTTGGGGCATTTTTCTTTTTTTTGGGGGGGGGGCCTTTTCTGACTCTGCTTTTTCTTGTCCTCCTGCAATCTCCCCTCCTGTCCTATGTTAGATTTTAAGATCCCTGGAGGCAGAGATAATCTCACTCATCTTTGAGTTCATCCACCTGCAACTCCCAACATAATAGGGCCTTACATTCAGTAAGCATTCAATAAATATTAGTTTAAACCAAATTGATGGAATAATCTCATTTCAAAAATATAGCTAACAATTAAATGAAAGTAAACTGACCTTTAAAGGAGCCCTTATACTGCCTATTAAACTATCAAAAAATACTAAAGTTTGGAGGAAAAAAAAGTTCTGAGGATTGAGGAAATAGTTGAAATATACATTGTAAATGAGTTCAGTCTTTTCCTGGAACATATTCTAATACTATGTAACAACAGCAGTAGCATGGTCCATTGCCTCTGATTTGGTGGATGAATTCATCTAAAAGCAAAACAAAAGAAATTGGTTCAAAAATATTTACAAGAGCATCATTAAATCAAAAAAATCTGGGCAGCAAAATAATCAACAAACTGTAATTTGCTAGCTAGACCCTATCAAACTCTACTCATCAGCCAGTAAAAATGACGTGTACAACTTAGGGGGGAAAACAACTGATGTCAACTACCAAAAAATGTATATAATGGAAGAAACAGAAGTGAAACTGGAGAATTTAACGTCTGTAGGTTCTTTCTTTAGAAAGTATTTATATACTAAATTTTTTTAAAGAGTTATCCTTAAGCAGGCAATTATTCAAAGGGGGTTGGGGGATAGAGGTCACTCTATTGTGTCCACTTTTTCTTCAAACCCCCTGTAACCTCTTCTTAACCTGACTCCCTTGCTGACATCAGAGCAGGATGCCCCTGAGAGTTTTCACAGAGAAATCAGGCAGGATAAGCATTTTTAGCAGTTGGCCCTTCATCAGGATTCAGAGAACACCTGCTATTTTAAAACAAAACGCCATTTGTCTTGGGAGGCATTAACTTAGCAAACAGGTATGTGAGCCTCTAAACAGCTCTCTTGGGCTTTTGAGCAACAAAACAAAGGCACAGGACATGAAGTAAAAACACAATCAAGAGGCAGTAAGAGACCAGGATGATTTTCCAGTTTGGCAGTTTATGGACGGGAACAACAGAAACAAAACTGGGCCCTAAGCTTTCTTCTCAGGCTCAGCTCATCTTCTTCCCAACCTGGATTCTCTGGGTTTGTTTTCTCTGTGTCTGACAGATTCACCCTGCTTGACCCACACTTCATGCGGATATGGTGGATATATCTACCGTCCACAGAAAGAAAAGCTAGCAAAAAGTTTTTGTTTGCTTAAACACTTTTGTTTTTCTCAAATCTACCAATGATGATGTATTGTGTCAGCAGTACTGTAGGCCCAGGGGTCCAAACAGGTATGTTCCCTAATCAAGTTAAGGGAAAAGGTAGATTTAGTGAATAAAAAATTATATGGTAATGTATAAATACTAATTTGTATGATTCATTAAAAAATGAGATTCATTTAATGTGATGTTTATTATAAAATATAGACTAGAACTACAAAGGGATTTAGAGATGGAAGAGAGCAAATATGAATTGACATTACAGGACATAAGACTTGAGATGAATTTTATTCTTTGAGTATTTTTAAGTTTATTATAAATTTTTTCAAACATACAGGAAAAATGGAAAGAATAAAACAGTGAAACCCGTAAACCAACCAACTAAACAAATCAATTATGAACATTTTGCCCTATTTGCTTTATCCATCATGGTTTTTCTTCCGAAACCATTCAAGTTTCACACATGATGCATCAATACAAATTCTCCTAATCATAAAATCTGTACCATATTACATCTTAAAAATTAATATTCTATTCAAATTTCCCCAACTGTCCTAAGAATACATTTTATAACTGTTTTATTTTTTGATCCAGTACCCAACTGAAGTTCACACAGTACATTTGATCGGAACATCTCCTTAGTTACTTATTCTAGAACAGCACCACTCTCCCTTCTTCCCATGACACTGACTCTTTAAAGAGACTAAGTCAGTTGTCTTAGAGAATATTCCATCCTACATTTGTCTGATTGCTTCCTCCTGGTGTTATTTAACTTGTAAGGCTTTAGCAGGCTTTACTTTTCACCTGAAGCTGTTCTAAAAATCAGCCCCAGTATTAGTTATTGATCAACTACTCAACAGAAACTTCCAAGTTCAAAATTATAAAATCAGTTTGAAATCACTTCAAAAGCTCCTAGTTATCATGGTGCTCATCTCAGAAAAAGCCATGAGAGACCCAAAAAAAGTACATCAGCCTGTCTCAACCTTTCTGTCCCCTTCCTCAAGGGCCTTCACACTCAGGTGTATGTATGTTCCATACAAACCTGAAGAACTGCTGACGCTAGGAACTATGATCTGAATGCAATTAAGTCTGAGGGTTTCAAGGTTACATAGAAACATTTCAAAATCCAAAATCCTGGACACTATCAAAGCCATGCAATGAACTCTCCTAAGTTTATTCAGTACCTTATGGCCTTCGAAGCAATTTTATATAGGTAATCTTATTTAATCTTCACAGTATTCCTTCAAGGTCGGAACTGTTCAATCATTTAATCAACAAATATGTACTGACTACCTACCACGTGCCAGACACTGTCCTACACACTGAGCAACGAGCAAAGCAAAGCCCCAACCACCATGAAGCTTATATTATAATGTGTGGAAGGGAGCAGATACTTATATGCTGTGCAACATCAGTTAGTGGTCAGTGCTACAAAGAAAAATGAGGCAAAATAAAAGGATAGAGAAATGACAACGGAACGCTATAGTAGAGTGATCAAGACAGGCCTCTGTGAGGAGAGGACACTTGAACAGAGGTCTGAAGTAAGGAAGCAACTTAAGTGGGTACTTGGAAGAAGAGCCTTGCAGGCATAGGGAATGGCAAATGCAAAGGCTCTAAGATGGGAATGTGCCCAACCTACTGCACAACAGCAAAGAGGACAGTGTGGCTGGAGATCATGAGTGAAGGGGACAAGGGAAGAAAACCAAGGACCTGATCAGGCAGGGCCTTCTATGCCTTCATGGTAAAGATTTTGTAAACCATTATCATCCCATTTCACAGATAAGGAAACTAAGAGTCAGAAAGTACAAAAGATTTGCCTAAGGTCAAGAAAAAGTGAGGTCTTGGGAGGTACCCTGCCTCACTACTGGGATTTCTACTCAGGGCTCAGGCTTCTCATGGGATTAAAAGTGTTGTTTTAAGCCAGGCATGGTAGCACGCACACGTGTAGTCCCACCAACTACGGAGACTGAGGCAGGAGGATCACCTAAGCCCAGTTCAAGACCAACCCCAGCAATATAGCAAGACCCTGTCTCTTTAAAAAAAAAAAAGTGTTTTAAAGAAAGAGATTAAGAATGTGCCCAATTTTGGAAGGAGAGGCAAGGAACCCTAAGACCCGGCAATCCCACTTCTGCTTCTGAGTACACTCCACAAGGATCCAAAGGTGACATGACCAGTCATGGTCATGACTGTCTGAGGCAGCAAGGGGTTGGAAACAACAAAGATAACTAATTCTAGGGAAATAAGTAAGTAAAATACAGTACACGCACATGATTGGACTGCTCTGCAACCAAGAGAAATAATGAATTAGATACATATACCGTATTGCATCATGAATAGAGCTCAAAAACATTGTATTTGGTTAAAAAAACACTGATACAAAATTTAGGGATATCATTCCTCTGTTCAAATACTCCTGGTTCTCCTCCAGTAAGGTCCCTGTTCCCTGTGAAGGTCAGCATGCATGATGTATTTTGGCCAATAAAATGGCAGCAAAAGTGACATGTGTCACTTCTGGGCAAAAACTTTAAGAGCCTGAATGTGGTTCACAAGATTCCCTTATCATGTAAGCATATTTCAGAGACGGTGCCTCTATCAGCCTGGGTCCCTTAAGGACTCCAATCTACAGAACTTTCCACTGACCTGAAAGTGTGTTAAACTACTGAGATTTTGTGGTTGTTACCTCAACATAACCTAGATTTTCCTGTCTGATACAGATTTATAGCACAATAGCATTTAATACCCTAAAAACAAAACACACAATACTATCTACTTCCCAAGGGTACACATATAACCAAATAAACAGGTAGAATTATAAAGCCACATATTAAATACCTGTGAGTGGGTACCAGTGAAAGAAAAGGAAATGGGGTGAAGGGAATGGGAGAAAAGGGGAAAATAAAAGACATAAAAAGATTTATTAAACACATTGTGCAAATATTCAAAATTTCATTCACTCATTGATTCATTCAACAAACATTCATGCATCTGTCTATTATGTGCCAGGTTTTATAACATTTTAGGTACTACTTACACGCAATGAATCGAAAAAGAAAGCAGCCCTCTGCTTAAAGTTTATGGTGTACAAGAGAGACAGGTATTTAAAACACGCCAGTAAAAAATTACAGACAATGATTTAGTCTCATTAAAAGCTCAGGTGACACAAGAAAGAGGGACCTACTTTAGATTAGGTGGTCTGTGAGCATATCAGAGGAAATGACATTTAAGCAGATAGGTAAAGATTGTTTCCTAGCTAGCCAGGGGAGGAGGAGGTTAATTCATTGCAGCAAAGGGCCAGGAGTAAGTACAAGGACCATCCCAAGGTGGAGGAAGTGAAAGAGGACCAGTGTGGCAGAAGAAAAGAGCGGCAGGAAATGTGGTTAAAGAAATTGGGGGTGGGAGTGGGGGGAGACAGCAGGCAGATAATTCAGAGTCTCACAGCCCAATATAAAGTGTTTGGATTTTATTCTAACTGCAATGGAACCCCAGAAAAACATTTTAAACAGGGGAATATTATCTTATTTTCAATTTATTTCATTCTAACACTCAAGATCCTAGCAATACACTCACATTTTTGCAAAATTTGCGAAACAGATATTTTTACATAATTTTTTCTTTGAGGATCCCCAGAACCTATATAAACCTCAGGTCCCATAATACCCAACTCCATCTCTGAATGGAGTAAGTGCTATGTCAGAGGTAAGCCCAAGATGCCAGGGGTAAACCAACCTTGCCAATTTCGTACCAAGAGTTCTTTACCATTAATGGATTTTTTTTTTCTTTAGTAACACTGTCTGATAATATTTAAAATTGTGCCCCACTCTAACACAGAAATCATGAAACCAACAGAGTTCTTTCTGCTGGCAGCCTAAGACAAGAGAAGCTTTGCTTGAGAAACACTCAGAGGTGAAAGATGAAAATGTGTACAGCTCTTCCTCGCATTAGCGCTAGGAAATGTAGGGGAACAGTCCCTGTTTGGTTCAGGAGGCCTACACAAAGATGCCTCCTATTGTAACACAGCAGTGAGTCACGGAGGTAGATGCAGAAGGCACAAAAAACTAAGCTAGGAAGAGTTGTTTGTCCAGAAACAAAGGCACCTTCACACACACATCCACCACCATGAATGGAAATTACCTTCCAGTTTCCTGCAGCCTTCTCAACACTTAGCCATTAACAAAGGCACGAACAGCCAACATTTTTGGAAGGTTTACTATGTACTAGCTCATCCAATCTTCACAACTACTCTAAGTAGTTTTTATTATTAGCCCTAGTTTTGCAGATGAAACAAACTAAACCTAAGCCTTAGACAAAAATTTGTCCCAGGTCATAAAACCGCAAGTAACAGAGCCAGGCTTCAAACTTAGCCTGACTCCAGAGTCCAACCTCTTAACCACTGTTCAGAATCTCCCAATCCCACCCAAATTTTTCTGTCACCAACTCTGGGGTAGTTTCTTCTGTTTTCTTTTAATGAAATTCCTCCCCTTTGAGAGAATATAGCTGTGGTGTCACAATTAACAACAGAATGACAACAGGTACTTCCATTCAATATCCACCTCCAAATTAAATAGGAAAAAGAAAAGGATCATCAGGCCATAACATTCAGCCAGAATCCACTATGGTCAAAACTTGTCCTGAAAACAGTAAGAACTGATGAAGAATCCCCTGCCCTGGGGGACTTTCAGTCTATTTTAAAAGGGTAAAATATTATACACTGAAACTGAACAAATGTTTGAAGTGCAATCCACTGACCTGTACAAGTCAGTATCATGCAAAACAAGCACTACAATACTGAGGGGTCCTAAAGAAGGAAGTCTGTGGGAACAGGTGTGAGGAAACTGCCTGAACTCATAGCACAGGTCCACCAGCGGCCTTGTGATCATTACAGGGATGGACAGACTCACCGCCAACAAGTCCCAGGGTTATTAAAATCGAGGGAGAGGAAGGGAGGTTACAGATATTACCAAAGGGCAGAAGGTCCTGGCCTACTCTACCCATTTCATCAGCTAGTTTCCTAAAGTCTGCAGTGTGCAGGTAAAAGATTAAGAACCTAATCTTTCCTGGTTATTTCTCCAGGTAGCCAAGTGTCTCTTTCTCACATAGTCCTGTGCCTTACCTAGGACCCAAAAAAGCTGTGGGAGCTCAGAAACCCCCATGAAATAGCCTCAAGGTTATTTAATGAAGGTGCTGGTTTGCCAGCAACACTGAAAGCTGCAAATATGTAGCACCTCCCATGTGGTTTCCATGGTGTTCCTGTCTCAGGTCAGGAGCTTAGGGCTCCCGGTCAAGTAATGAAAGCCAAGGAGTCATTGGTGAGGAGATGGTTTGTTGAATGAATGAATGAAAAAGAAAGCCCCCTCCTTGAGCAAGACAGTTCCCAGGAAAGCCAAGGACCAGAAGCCCCCAAACTCAGCAAGGTAAAAGCCACGGGGAAGTCTGTCCACGCCCCCGCTGGCCAGACAGCTGGCCTGCAACAAGGCACTCCAGCCCCACAGGTGTCAGGCACGAAGGTGATGGTGCTGCTCCCCATTTCCAAGTCCACACTCCCTATCCTGAGCCGGTCTCAAAGGCGCAGATGCGATCTTAATTCTTTCCAAGACATTTGCCTCCTCTCCCCGTTAAAGGCCATAATCCCGGAGGATCACATTTAGAAAACAGCTGGGACGAGGGAGGAGGAATGTGCCAGCTTTTATTTTCTTGGGAGAAGACGACTGGATAGGGACGACCGAAAGGGTCGGGAAAGGTAGGGGGAGAATCGAGACTGGCTGGGTCCACTAACTGGTCTGAGTCAGGAGCACAATCAGTGCTTAGTCACTGATACCTCGGCGGCCGGGAATTCCTCGCCCCCTGCCAGCCCGAGACGTACGTGACCAACCGGAGCGGAGCCCGGCGCGCGCTCCTGCGCCCCAGCGGGGGCCTCCCCAGCCGGGCCCCGGCGCTCGCCGCCCACCTCATACTTACTCCGCAGAGCTGGTCCCGTTAACCGCGGAGCCGTCGGGGGCCGGGTTCAACTGGATGGGCGTCGGCTTCTTCTTGGGCATTTTGGACCCGGGGAAGGCGCTCACAACTCCGGGGGAGGGCGGCCCCTCTCGCTTCCTCCCTCTGCGCTGCCCCGCGCCCGCTGCGCGGGGCCAAGTCGGAGCCGCGGGCCCGGGGCGGGCTACGGGGGCGCGTCCCGCGCGGTCCTGTCAGCCGAGGGGCCGGCGGCGGTCTCCGGGGACCCCCGCCCCACTCGCCCGGGGTTCGGCGTGCAGGGAGCCAAAAGGGTTGCCCCGCCGGCGCGGAGCGGGCTGTACTTGCGGCTCGGCAGCCGGGATTCCCTCCCGTCTCCCTCAGTCAACCAGTCCCTCGGGCTCGAGCGGCCCCGCCGTGCGCACGCCAGAGCCCTGCTCCAGCTCCAGCCCGAGAAAGTGCAGCCGCCGCCGCCGTCGCCGCCGCGCTCCCAGCAGCTCGGCGCAGCCGTCCCCAAGAGGGACTGGAGGGCGGGGGAGGGGCGGGGAAGGGGAAGCCTAGCCCCCGCCCGGGCTGCGGCGCTTTCCACACACCCACTCGGCTCCGCCCCTATGGCCTGGCCGACAACCAATGGGAGCAAACCTCGGCGGCAGATGACGCGGAAATACGTCACGGGGGCGCGGTCCCGGCGCGGGCTCCACGGCGCCCTCTGCTGCCCGAGGCACTCAGGTGACCCACTGGGAAAGGAGGGCCTGGTTCCTGCAGCGGTCTGCGCGGTGAGCTCGTACGAGCCCGGTGCTGCCCGGCCTCCTCCTCTGTGATACCTGGCCTCCCACCCCCCCCACCGTCCCCCGTCCCCCGGCGCCGAGTCACTTTAACGGAGATGAAATAACAATATAAATAAGGAAAAGTACCTCTTCTTGTGTCCAGAGGAGAGACAGCGTGAGGGAATAGGAAACTCATCGAGAGACTAACAAACTGGGGCACATATATGTATATATTTTATGTATATATGATGGTAATATTACTGACGAGGGTGCAGGGAAATGGGTACTCAGTACTAATGAGATTGTAAATTGGTGCAATCTTTTTTGAGAGCAGATGGATAATACTTTTTTAAAGCCTTAAAAACCCTCTTTCATCCAATAATTCCAGTTCTATGAAACTTATTGAAGAAATAAAATGTGAATGAAAAGCGTAATAAAAGAGGCACAGTTCCTATTCAGAAATGCACAGTCTTCCTCTTCTCCTTCTCCTTAGTGCAATAAAATATGCAGACCTAAAAGACATTAGGTATACAGAACAAAGTAAGTGTCTGCACCTGGTGGTCCAGAGCCAGGTTTCAGTGACCTAGCAGGTAAGGCTACAGAAATCTGCGAAGATGAAGAGGGCTTGAACACCTGGAAGGCAGGCCTACACAGGGTCCTCCAACCCAAGAGCCCAAGAGGGAAAAGCAAGTCATCGAATTCGGGGAGGCCCTGCAACTTAGATGGGAGATTGATTATATACAGGATGATTGATCAAATCACTAAATATATTAAACATGATAAAGCCAGGTTTGTCACTGTGGGAGAATAAAGTTACAAATAAGGGCAGGGAGAAAATCCTGTGCTGTTGTACTGAAACTGGAGATATCAGTGTGAACTGTTTGTTTTTTTAAATAAATTATATTGTGTATAGCCAAGAGTGGTGGTGCACACCTGTAGTCCCAGCTACTTTTATTTTTATTTTTTTTATTTTTATTTTTCATCTTGTATTTTTAAAGGGGACCAGCTACTTTGATACTCTGAGGTGGGAGGATCACTTGAGCCCACTAGTTCAAGGCTGTGGTGAGTTATGATCACACCACTACACTCCAGCCTAGGTGACAGAGCAAGACCCTGTCTCTAAAAAAATAAAAATATATTGTGTGCATTTTTACACAATGTTTATAACATGTTATGGGATACATATAGATGGTAAAAATGGTTACTATAGTGAAGCAAATTAATATACCTGTCATTTTACATAGTTACTTGTATGTGTGTGTGAAAAGAACAGCTAAAATCTACTTATTTAACTAAAATCCCATGACGACTTTGCTAACTATAGTCCTCATGTTGTAATGTACATTAGATCTTTAGACCTGTTCATCCTACATATCTGCTACTTTGTATCCTTTGACCTACATCTATTTTCTCCCCCCTCCCCGCATAGTTTTTAATATATAGCTGACGTCCCCAACCAGGGCGGGCCACAGACCAGTACCAGCCTGTTAGGGACCAGGCAGCAGAGCTCCACCACCACACCACCTTCATACACACACACACACACACACACACACACACATCTGTGGGAAAATTGTTTTCCATGAAATTTAGGAATGGGGGGCTCACAGCAGGAGGTGAGCACAGAGGAGTCATCTGTATTTACAGCTGCTCCCATCCCAATATCTTGCATCACCGCCTGAGTTCTGCAGCCCCCCACCCCCATCAATAGAAAAATTGTCTTCAATGAAACCGGTCCCTGGTGCCAAAAAGGTTGGGGACCACTGATATATAGGAATAGATGTAAATAAATGTAAATGTGTAAATATGTAAGATGTAAATGTGTGCATGTTGTATATGTAGAAGTGATTCTATCTTTATTCATATTAAATACACACAACTTGTAGTATCAGTGTAAAATAATAAGCATTAAAAATTTAATTGAGGCTGGACACAATGGCTCACGTCTATAATCCTGGTACTTTGAGATGAAATGATCGCTTGGGCCCAGAAGTTTCAGGTTGCAGTGACCTATGATCACGCCACTGCACTCTATCCCAGGCAAAGGAATGAGACCCTGTCTCAAAAAAGAGAAAAATTTTAATTGAAACTTTTCAAAACAATGTATTAGCAAGGCAGGCTTATCTGAATTCTGGTATAGTTTTATATTTACTAGTGCAAATAAAAACTAATTGGATTTTGAGCCATTAACTGAAATTTTTAAGGACTCACTTTCACCCTGTGAAAAATGTGAAGTTCCTTTCAATACTGAAACACTCTATGAATGGTGCTGAGAGTCAGCCTCCATTGAATAGTGTTCCTAAACCTGACCATGGTCTGAGGAGTCCACTTGAGGAACTATCCTAGTGGTTAAAGTTTATAGAATAATTCAAGGAAGAAGAGTTTATTTTCCTCATTTCCTTTTCAGATAGGCAGTGATTCATCAGTTCTATCAACTTTTCCTGAGTGCCTAACATAGGTGGTGACCATACAGACAAGAATAAGACTCGGATATATAGGTATGACTAATGACTAATGACTACAACATAATAAACATTGTAACATATGTAGTAGATTGAACCGTGTGAGGTCGCTGTGTTTGCAGGTCAAAAATGTATGAATATTGGCAAATATTGGTTCATCCCATTTGTACACAGTGTAGTTAGATCACAGATGTGAGGATGCACGAAATACAAGTACAACCAATGATGAAAATACATCATAAATTGAGGAGTACATTTAACTCAAATCTCTATACCTGAGGTCCAAAATCAAACAGAACAAAAGAAAACAAACAAAAAAGAGCATGCACTTGAGACAGAAAGACGTGGAATTAATACCAGTTCTGCCTTGAGCTGATTACTTAACCTTTCTAGCCGTAATTTTTTTTTGAGGGGGGGGAGAAAGTCTCACTCTGTCGCCCCGGCTAGAGTGCCGTGGCATCAACCTAGCTCACAGCACCCACAAACTCCTGGGCTCAAGCATTCCTTCTGCCTCAGCCTCCCGAGTAGCTGGGACTACAGGCATGTGCCACCATGCCCGGCTAATTTTTTCTATATATATTTTTAGTTGGCCAATTAATTTCTTTCTATTTTTAGTAAAGATGGGGGTCTCGCTCTTGCTCAGGCTGGTTTCGACCTCCTGACCTTGAGCCATCTACCTGCCTCAGCCTCTCAGAGTGCTAGGATTACAGTCGTGAGCCACCATGCCTGGCCTCTAGCTGTAATTTACCTATAAAATGAGAATTATACTACCTACTGCACAAAATTACTTTGAGTACTAAATGAAATTTGGAAAGAACAGTACTTAACACACAGGAGCTAAATAAATGGTGATGGTGGTGGGTTTTCATCATGTAAATGTAATCTACTAGAAGGAGAATAATTTATAGAGGCTTTCTGGAAAACAACTAGCTTTGCAAAAATACACACTTTGACTCAATAATCCCACTTCCATGACTCTCTTATAAGAGAATTATGAAAGCTGTGTAAAACAGTGATCAACATGGTATTATTTAAATAGCTAAAATCTGGCCTGGTGCAGTGGCTCACGCCTATAATTCTAGCACTCTGGAAGCCTAAGGCAGGAGGATCGCTTGAGATAGGGAGTTCAAGACCAGCCTGAGCAAGAGTGAGAACTTGTCTCTACTAAAAATAGAAAAATTAGCCAGGTGTGGTATGCACCTGTAGTCCCAGCTACTCGGGAGACTGAGGCAGAAGGATTGCTTGAGCCCAGGAGTTTGAGGTTGCTGTAAGCTAGGCTGATGCCATGGCACTATAGCCCAGGTGACAGAGAGAGACTCAGTCTCAAAAAAGAAAGAAATTAATTAATAGCTAAAATCTGAAACCACCTAAATATTCAGCAGAAATGAAATGATTACATCACAGGCCAGGCGCGGTGGCTCACGCCTGTAATCCTAGCACTCTGGGAGGCCAAGGTGGGCGGATCGCTCTAGGTCAGGAGTTCGAAACCAGCCTGAGCAACAGCGAGACCCCATCTCTACTATACATAGAAAGAAATTATTTGGCCAACTAAAAATATATATTAGAAAAAATTAGCCAGGCATGGTGGCACATGCCTGTAGTCCCAGCTACTCGGGAGGCTGAGGCAGAAAGATTGCTTGAACCCAGGAGTTTGAGGTTGCTGTGAGCTAGGCTGATGCCACAGCACTCTAGCCCGGGCAACAGAGTGAGACTCTTGTCTCAAAAAAAAAAAAAAAGAAATGATTACATCATTTATGACACACAGGAAACACCCATATGATGGAATGTTGGTCAAGAAAAGGCTTTCAGGCAGGGCAACCTGTCTCAGGCCTATAATCCTAGCACTCTGGGAGGCCGAGGTGGGAGGATCGCTTGAGCTCATGAGTTCAAGACCAACCTGAGCAAGAGCAAGATCCCGTCTCTACTAAAAACAGAAAAATTATGGCCGGGCGTGGCGGCTCACGCCTGTAATCCTAGCACTCTGGGAGGCCGAGGTGGGCAGATCGCTCAAAGTCAGGAGTTCGAAACCAGCCTGAGCTGGAGTGAGACCCCCCGTCTCTACTAAAAATAGAAAGAAATTAATGGGCCAACTAAAAATATACAGAAAAAATTAGCCGGGCATGGTGGCGCATGCCTGTAGTCCCAGCTACTCGGGAGGCTGAGGCAGAAGGATTGCTTGAACCCAGGAGTTTGAGGTTGCTATGAGCTAAGCTGACGCCACGGCACTCTAGCCCGGGCAACAGAAGTGAGACTCTGTCTCAAAAAAACAAAAAACAAAAAACAAAAAACAGAAAAATTAGCTGAGTGTAGTGGCAAACGCCTATAGTTTCAGCTACGTAGGAGTCTGAAGCAGGAGAATTGCTTGAGCCCAGGAGTTTGAGGTTGCTGTGAGCTAGGTCGACACCATGGCACTGTAGCCATGAGACAGAGAGAAACTCTGTCTCAAAAAAAAAAAAAAAGAAAAATCAAAACAAAGACTTTCATCTCCAGAAATTTCAACCAGTAGGAATTAACATTTTTTAACAACCTTTCCAGAGTGTTAAACCTAGGATCTCTATTTTCTTATCAGGAAATAGGAAAAAGTAACTTGCTTAATGTCAACCTCTGTTACGTTAATACCCAAAAGCAAACGAAAGTAGAGTAAGCTAGCATTAGCCACCACTATTTTTGGTACAAAGCAATAGAACATATATTAACAGATACATGGGGGCCGGGCGCGGTGGCTCACATCTGTAATCCTAGCACTCTGGTAGGCTGAGGCAGGCGGATCGTTTGAGCTCAGGAGTTCTAGACCAACCTGAGCAAGAACGAGACCCCATCTCTACCAAAAATAGAAAAAAATTAGCCAGTTGTGGTGGTGAGTGCCTATAGTCCCAGCTACTTGGAAGGCTGAGGCAGGAGGATCGCTTGAGCCCAGGAGTTTGAGGTTGCTGTGAGCTAGGCTGACACCATGGCACTCTA
The DNA here is from genome assembly GCA_963574435.1 of Cheirogaleus major. Taxonomy (NCBI): domain Eukaryota; kingdom Metazoa; phylum Chordata; class Mammalia; order Primates; family Cheirogaleidae; genus Cheirogaleus; species Cheirogaleus major. Next base: position 6,045 of record CAUYPO010050331.1, on the reverse strand, counting down.
GCCCGAGCAACACAGTGAGACTCTGTCTCAAATAAAAAAAAAAAAAAGATACCTGGAAAATGGCCAGGACTCTGAATTTCATAGAATATTTAGTATAGGATGTAGGGGCAACTAGCTAGCCATTTGGAAAAGAAATAAATTCCAAGTGCATCAAAGATGAAAGAAGTACTAGGGAAGATCCGGGGGAAATAGTTTTTAAATTTTTGGAATGGAGAAAGCCATTTTAAGCAAGACGTAAACACCCAAAGCCATAAAGGCAAAGATTGGTGAGATTGACTTCACAGACATTTAAAATTTCTCCACAGGGGAAAAAAAATATCCCTTGTACGAATATGTAAGTGCACAAATAACAACCTGAAAAAGTAAATGTTTGCAATGTCTGCAATATAAAAAAATCTAATTTCCTTCATATAAAAAGAGCATTACAAATCAAAAGAAAAAGACCATCCACCCAATACAAACATAGGCAGAGCTTATTAATATAGGCAGTTCACAGGAAAAATAATATAAGTGGCTTTTAAATATTTGAAAAAAATGCTCACCCTCACTTATTAGAGAAATGCAAATTAAAATGCGATATTACCTTTCACTTAGCAATATTATTGAGGGTATGGAGGAAAAGTTATATACACTATTACTGAGAATATAATTGCTATAATCTCTTCATAGGGTGTTTTAGCAATAACTTTTTTTTAAGTCCCATTACTAACCCAGAAATTGTTTAATTTTTCCTTAGAAATTATTGGACGTATGTGCAAAAAATTTTAATGCACATACACTGTAGCATTATTTAAAATAGAAAAAAACTAGAATCAATTTGACTATCAAAAGAAGAGTAAATTATGAGCCAGACACGGTGACTCATGCCTATTTTTGCAACGACTCAAGACGCTGTGGCTGGAGGATCACTTGAGCCAAAGAGCTTAAGGCTTCAGCAAGCTATGATGGTGCCACTGCACTCCAACCTAAAAGTAAATTATGACACATTTATACAAAGAAGTACTCTACAATACAGTCATTCAAAAGAATGAAGTAGACCTATCTATGCTGGCATAGAAAGATCTCCAAAATGTAGTAATGCGAAAGAAAAAAAAAGGAGTAGAACATTGTGTAGTAACTATTAGTTAGAGGAAAAAAAGGATCCATTTGTATGTATGCTTATATATGATAGAAAATTTCTGGAAGGAAAAAAGAGAAACTGTTAACTGTGGTTGCTTCTAAGGAGGAGCTCTGAAAAGTCGGCAGATAGAGTAGGTTTCTACTTCATTTTGTAACCTTTGGCATTATTTGAATTTTTATTTATATATATATAATTTTTTCAATTAAAAACATTAAAAGTTTTTAAAAATATTAACATGAGTATGTTAAATAGTCCAGACACTTTGGGAAACAGTCCGGCAGTTTCTCAAATGGTTAAACATAGAGTTGCCATATGACCCAGCCATTCTACTCCTAGCTAGACCAGACGTCCTCAAACTATGGCCCACGGGCCACATGCAGCCCGCCGAGGACATTTATCTGGCCCCCCGGGTGTTTTTGCCGCTGCTGCCTGTCCTGCTTAGCAGCCGACTCGTCCAGGGCCCACAGTGCGTACTCTCCAACGGTCTGAGGGACAGTGAACTGGCCCCCTGTTTAAAAAGTTTGAGGACCCCTGCATGAAAACATATATCCATATAAAAACTTTATGCAAGGTTGAGTGTGGGGCTCACTTCACGCCTGTAATCCCAGCACTCTGGGAGTCCAAGGCAGGAGAATTGCTTGAGCTCAGGAGTTCGAGACCAGCCTGAGCAAGAGCGAGACCCCATCTCAACTAAAAGTAGAAAAATTAGTCAGGCGTGGTGTCATGCACCTGTAACCCAGGAGTTTGAAGTTGCTGTGAGCTAGGCTGACGCCACAGCACTCTAGCCCAGGCAACAGAGTGAGACTCTGTCTCAAAAAAAAAAAAAAAAAAACTTCATGCAAATGTTTATAGTAGCATTATTTACAATAGCCAAAGGGTAGAAACAACCCAAATATCCATCAGCTTGTGAATGGATAAACAAAATGTCATATCCTCACAATGGAATATTATTCAGCCATAGAAAGGAATGAAGTACTGACCCATGCTACACTGTGGATAAACTTTGACAACATTATGCTGAGTGAAAGAAGCCAGTCACAAAAGACCACATATTGTATGATTCCATTTATATGAAATGTCCAGAAGAGGCAAATCTATAGAGATAGAAAGTAGACAGTGGTTGCTCAAGACTTAGGGGAGAAGGGCTACAGCAGGAAATCAAGGGATAATAGGATGGTAGCTAAAGGATTTCTTTATGAGGTTATGATAATGTCCTAAAATTGACTATGATGATGGTTGTACATTTCTAATAGGAATATACTAAAAACCATTTAATTTTACATTTTAAATGGGTGAATTGTATGGTTTGTGAATTTTCTCTCAAGAAAGCTGTTATTAACACAACAAAAATATCAAGAAGAAAATTCAGGAGATAGCTAGAATTCAGAACTGGAAAACTAGTCAAAACAGTCTGAAGGAGAGCAAAGATGGAGGATTTATACTACCAGATATCAAAATCCGTATAAAGATAGATATTTAACATAGAATGGCACTGGCTCAAGGACAGACAGAGAGACCAATGGAGTCCAACAGAGAGTCGAGACACAAACTCATATGTATGTGATCACCTGATTTATGACAAAGATGACAATACAGTGCAGTGGGGGAAAAGATGCTCTTTTAAATAAATGGTGCTGAGTCAATTTAACATCCATATGGGAAAAAAAAGGTCTTGACTCCTACATTACACCATATATAACAAATCAACTCTAGATGGATTATAGAACTAAGTAAAACTTTTAGAAGAAAATGTTAGAAAATATTTTCATGACATTGGAGTGGGCAAAGATTTCTTAAACAAGACCCAAAAAACATAAATCATAGAGAAAAAGATGATAAATTGGACTACATTAAAGTTAATAACTTCTGACCTTCAAAAAAGATGAAAAGAGAGAAGATATTTATAATGCATATATCCATGAAAGTCCTCATATCTAGAATATATGAAGAACCCACGTATTTCTATTAGACAATCCAATAGAAAAAAAGAGCAAAAGACTTGAAAAGAACTTCACAAGAGAAGATCTTCAAATGATCAGTAAATACATAAAAAGATGCTGAATTTCTTTAGTTATCAGGGAAATGCATATTAAAACCACAGTGTGAGTACTTAATGCCACTGAATTGTACACTTAAAAATAGTCCAAACCTGGTACAGTGACACGCACCTGTAGTCCCAGCTACTCAAAAGACTAAGGTAGGAGAATCCTATGAGCCCGGAAGACGGAGGCCAGCATCATAGCAAGACTCTACCTCTAAAAAAAAGAAATACAGTAAAAATCATCTAAGTGCTAAATTTTTTGTTATGTATATTTTACCACAATAAAAAAAAAAAACATACACAAGGTGATTCTACTTCGCTATTCTGGCTAAACTGAAAAAGACAAATAATATCAATTATTGATAAGGATGTGAAACAATTAGGACTCCTGAACGCTAAGAGTGGGAATATAAATTTGTGCAACCAGTTTGGAAAGCTGTTTGGCAGTATTTACTAAGGCTGAATTTACAGCTTCCCTATGACTCAGCAATTCTAGTCCTAAGAATATTTCTACAGAAGTCAATATACTGTCATGTGTCATGTAATAATGGAAATATGTTTTGAGAAATTTGTCATTAGGCAATTTTATCATTGTGCAAACATCATGGAGTACACTTACACAAACCTAGATGGTGTAGAAACCTGTATGGCACATTACTGTACTGAGTACTGCAGGCAATTGTAACACAATGGTAAGAATTTGTGTATCTAAACATATGTAAACATAGAAAAGGTATAGTAAAAATATGGTATTGTAATCTTTAATCTTATGGGACCACTGTCATATATGTGGTCTATTATTGACCAAACATCAAAACGTCATTGTGATGCATGACGATATATGTTCACTAAAAAATATGTACAAGAATGGGCGTAGCAGCCCTATTTGTAATGGTTATTGGGAAAACAACCCAAGTGTCCATTGATAGTAAATGGATAAATTGTGGCAAATTCATACAATGCAATTGTCTATTGCATTGCAAAAATACACAACTACTTGCAACAGTATGAATGACTCTCACAAACATCCTGTTGAGTAGAAGAAAGTAATAGACACAAGAAAGTAATAATTACTTTTTTCTTTTATATAAAGTTCAAAAACTGGCAAACCTAATCTATGGTGGTAGAATTTGGGCTAGATTATCCCTGAGGAGGGGAGTAGGAGGAAGGTGAGGTGACGGTGGCTTTCAGGGTGCCGGTAATGTCTGCTTTTTTGATCTGGGTGCTGATTTGTGTATTTTTCTGTCTGTATGTTATCCTTCAATAAAGCAATTACTAGAGAAAAGAAAAAGAAATTCATGGAAAAACTTTTTTTCCTGGAAAATAGAGCAGACTGACCCAAATATATTTTTATTTTTCCTGCCTTGCTTTTTACATTGAGAGAATAATATAGACCTTTCTCACATTAAAACATTTATGTCTTCTGAGAATTTTGTGGTTTCTGTTTACAATTTTTGTGTTTTTTAAATTATATGACTCTGGGGGAGGGGGGCAAGGGCAATATATGTAACCTTAACATTTGTACCCCCACAATATGCTGGAAAAAAGAAAAAATAAATAAATAAATTATATGACTAATACTAGTTTATTATGGGGAGAACAAGAAAAGTGTTAAAAAGGTAATAAAAAGCATTCTTTTTTGTGTGTGTGTGACAAAGTCTCACTGTGTTGCCCGGGCTAGAGTGCCATGGCGTCAGCCTAGCTCACAGCAACCTCAAACTCCTGGCCTCAAGCAATCCTCCTGCCTCAGCCTCCCAAGTAGCTGGGACTACAGGCATGCGCCACCATGCCCAGCTAATTTTTTCTATATTTTTAGTTGGCCGATTAATTTCTTTCTATTATTAGTAGAGACGGGGTCTCACTCTTGCTCAGGCTGGTTTTGAACTCCTGACCTTGAGCAATCCGACCGCCTCACCGTCCCAGAGTGCTAGGATTACAGGCGTGAGCCACTGAGCCCGGCCAAAAATCATTCTTGATACACTAGTCAATGATAATCTCTGTTTATATGATGGTGTCTTAAATTCATCTTCAGCCATACTCACATGCTGTTGATATTATAGGATCAGTGACTTTATTAGCAATGTATGAGTTTTCTTTTAGAGGCAAGCCTATATTTTCTCCCTTATAAATGAAGATATTTTATTCTCTTAATATAAAAGTTCAGGTAGGTCCTCTAGGACTTACCCAGAAAGCAACACTTCGCTCTCGGGTCAAAATGGCTGGCAGGCAGGCTGTTTCAGCATCAGGCAAGTGGCTGGATGGTATTCGAAAGTGGTATTACAATGCTGCAGGATTCAATAAACTGGGGTTAATGTGAGATGATACAATATATGAGGATGAAGACGTAAAAGAAGCCATAAGAAGGCTTCCTGAGAACCTTTATAATGACAGGATGTTTCGCATTAAGAGAGCATTGAGGCAGTAGATCTTGCCCAAAGAACAGTGGACAAAAAATGAAGAGGATAAATTCTACCTTGAACCATATCTGAAAGAGGTTATTCGTGAAAGGAAAGAGAGAGAAGAATGGGCAAAGAAGTAATGGTATAGATGTAATCTCTGGATGCAGATGTCCTCAAAAGTATTTTTATGAAGATGGTTAGACCTTAAACATAAAATTTAATAATTATTTCATCTGCAGATGTATTACTTTAAATAAATATCTATTGTAAGCAAAAAAAAAAAAAAAAAAAGAGATTCTGTGATTGATTGTATCTAGGAAATCATGCATGTTATATCCCCCTTTTGGACTTAATTGAACTATTAAGTCATAATGTACATTAATAAATTGTTTGAAAAGCCCTGCAGTTAAGTGTTTACCAAATTTATTTGACCGTAGAACTTTTTTCCCCCATATAATGCTTTTCAATATTCTGCGGAACTAGTT
>CAUYPO010050328.1:0-16451 GCA_963574435.1 Cheirogaleus major | reverse complement strand
TACCTCACATGTAAAATAGGGATGAAAATATCTACCTCACAGGTTGTTAAATGCAGTTGAGATGATGTATGGAAATTTCCTAGCCCGGTCCTGGCAGGCAGAAACTGCCAAACTTTAATTTGGCATTATTAAGTTCGCATTATCGCTGCCATGCGGATGACTTTAGAGCAGTAGTGCGTCGCAGAGGACAGCAGGTGGCGCTCGAGCCCAGAGGTCTGGAAACCGACGCCCTGGAAGGTGCAGACAAAGCAAGCACCTGGTCCCATTTCAGGACGGGTACGTGGGTGCTGGGACTCGCTTTCCCCGAGTCCACGCGGGGTGGACTCGCAGCTTGGCCTCAGACCTAGAAGAGGAGGGCGGAAGCTACGTAGCCCCGGCTCAGCGCCCCAGTCCTGTTCCACCGTCAGGGGACCCTGGTTCCCTGGTGCTCCAGGAATCACAGATTCTCTGGCTTAATATTATCGCGTCTGGGCGAGCTACGTTCGCTGGGTCCCATCTCTTCTCGAGGGTTTCCGTGGAAACCATAGGGTGGGACACTTTCAGGAGCGTTCTAAGAGCTTGGAGCCTGGATGTCCTTGTGCTCTGGGGGAGGCCCCAGCCAGAAGGCTGGAACCACTGCGGGCCGAGGGAGGAATTGAAGGTCCAGTGCTTGTGGATGTTAAAGATAAAGCAAGCGACAAGAAAGTCATTTGGCTTTAACAACGGGTCCGTTCAGTTCTCCCTGGCAGGGACAAGGTCGTGCTGGGTCCCTCATCTTCTGCTCCGCAAGGCGCCCCCTGACCCCCTGGGGAGCGAGGTGTGAAGAGGCTTTGGGGGACCACTAGGGCACCAGAGGCCTCCGTCAGTCTCCCTGCCCCTGCCCCTGGGCCTCGACTGCACCTGCCGGGTGATCTTTTCAGCCTCAGAACTCCCAGTGGGGCACACGCCCAGGCCGTTGTCATGGAGACAGCGCGTCAAATTATGTGGCTCTCGATTGGCTGGGAGGCTCGTTGGCGCCCCGCCCCGTGACCGCGATGTCACGGGAAACTGCAGGTGTGGACCAGTTGCTGGGAACGGCCGCGCGGCTGTCCGCGGCTTAAGATGTCCTGCGCCTTGGCGACAATGGCCAGGACAGAGTTGGGCTGACCCCGACTCCTGACTCCCTGCGGCAGAGCCGGGCTAGGCAGGGCCGCGCTTCCCCTGCGACTAGCCTCCCGCTTCCCCCCTCCTCTGGCCCAGAGCGCGGACCTTGAGCCGAGAGGAGGGGCCTGCGCTTCGGTCCTCGGGCTGCTCTCCCGGGCCACTCCGCTGGGACTCACCGCGGACCATGTCCCCATTCCTTGGGGGCTTGGCATCCTTCCCAAGGCCCAGAGCCCGGGTGGAGCTGCCTGCGGAGCCGCAGTCAGCGGACCTGCATGAGTAACACCCACACCTCTGGGACAAGCGGGACCTTAGGGGACTAAGGGTAGTCCTGGTTCGGGGCGGCATTTAAGAACTGTGAGGAGGAACGGATGAATTCCTGGGTGTGTGCATCCATACGCGAGCCGGTCTATGCAGAGATCCGAGCCAACCACTACAGTGCTGTGAATGGGCCCCTGTCCCATAGCAACCCCAGGTTTTAGAAATAACACCTTTAGTCTATGGCCATACCACCCTGAACACAGCCAGTCTCCTCTGATCTTGGAAGCTAAGCAGGGTCGGGCCTAGTTGGTACTTGGATAGGAGAAATTATATCTTTGAAATGGACAATTGAAGTATTTTTTCAATCTTACATAAGCAATGAATAAAGTGTCTTCACCCCATTTTGCTTTTGTATTGTTCTTGAGTGTCGAAGACTCATGCACACTCAGCTCCAGTGGGACTCAGGTCTCCCTCAGGTCTAAGCCCTCACCTTGGGTTGGGGCCCCTGTGAGCACCCCGATGTGTACCTTATGTGAGGGTTGTGGTGCTCTGGCTGCCAGTGCCCAGAGAGAGAGCTTTGGTTCTGGAGATGACCTGTGTCCAGAAAGAGCCAGTGGCCCTGCCTGGCATTTCTCAGCCTGGTAAGACTGAGGCAGGGTCCTGGAGAGGGCACTTTGCACAGGACCAAGTGGTTCTGTACCAGGATGTGATTGTGTCTCATCTAGTGGAAGCCAACTGGAGGCAGGAGGGGGTTGTGCAACAGCAGCCCAAGGCTCACACCAAAGAGCAGATCCTGGAGTGGCCAGTGTCGGTACAGCCCCTGATCACACTCCCTAGGGAGACAAGTGTGACAGTGGCGTTTTAGCAGCCACAGCCCAGCGGGAAGGCTGTGTCCTTGGTGGAGGACTTAGCCCTGAAGCCTAAGGCCAAAGTAAAACTGGTCAGGGTGAGACATGGAGTGCTTGAAAGACACTGGGTGCCCCAAGCTCTAGTTGAGGATGGTTATGGTTTATGGAATCTACAAACAACAAGAACCCTTTGACTTTCTTCACTTGGCTTCCAAGACCCCACACTCCTAGTTCTCCTCCTACCTTCCTGGCCTCTCCATCTCCTCAAGCTCTAAACAATGGAGAGCTCCAGGATTCAGACCATGGAATCTTTATTGTGTTCATCTCAGCCAGTCCCATAACTTTATCATCTATATGTTTTTGATGCCCACATTTTCATCTCCCCTGAACTTCAGGCTTATATGGCCAACTACCTGCTGAATCCCTCTGCTTGGAATTCACTGTGGCCAAAATGGAGCTTTTAATTCCACACATACCTCCCCCCAAATAAACCTGCTCCTCTTCAATTTTCTCCATCTCAGTAGATGGCACAATGAACCTCACTGAGCTGGCCACAAAACCAGAGTCATGCATGACTCTCTCGCCTCGCCTTCAGTGCAGTCCATCAGTAAGTGGAGAAATGGAACATTGCCCAGACCCGAAACCCCCTTCAGGGGACCCTTTTGCTCACATACTTTTCCCTCTCCTCAGAGGAAACCTGGTTTTCCTTTATAGATTTTCCAAAGAGTGTGTATCTCATAGCTTTATACTTAGAGGTTGCCTGTTTTTAAACTTTATATAAATGAAATCATTCTATTTGGATTTCTCAATATTTTCTTTCAACATTATTTTTGTGAGGTTTATCATGTTTAGAATGTAGCTCTAATCCATTTTCTTCCTTTCATTATATGTGGTGCTTGAATATACCACGATTTATTTATTTACTGTTGTCAGTCTATGTCTTTAAATACATGAACCAGTCCTTATTTAAACTCAGTTTTTCATTGATCTTGTATCATGTTTTTGGTTCACGGTGGCCATAAGCCCACAAGACATAATTGATTGCTTTAGACAGTCAATTTTAATTTAGATTTCTACATATATTTACCACTTTCTTTGTTCACTGTTGCTTCATTTATATATGACCTTCCATATGGAATCATTTTCCTTCTGTTTGAAAGATGCCCAACTTTAATGAGTCTTTGTTGACAACGTTTGGTTTTTTCTTAAAATGCCTCTATTTAATCTTCATTCTCAAAGATATTATTCCAACTGTCTGCTGGCTTCCATTGTTGCTCTCTTCTGATTTTTTTTCCTTCAAAGGTAATCTGTTTTTTCTCTCTAGCTACTTTTAAGATCTTCTTTGGTGTTCTACAGTTTCACTATGATCTATTTCTGTGTAAATTTACTTTTATTTATCTGGTGTGGGATTGTCAGTATTCCACAATATCTTTCCACAAAATCTTTAAATTTGTATCTTTCATCAGTTCTAGAAATTCTCAGCCTTTATCTTTTCAAATATTGCCTCAGTTCTCTTCTTTTCTTATTCTGGAATGCAGATTAGATATGTTATACCTCTGTGCTTTTTTTTTTTTCCCATTTTTTCCTATTTCTATTTGTGGATAAGTTCCTCGCATCTACCTTCTGTGCACTGATTTTCTTTTCTGCTGTTGTTAACCCTGTACATTGTTTTTAACTTAGCACTTACAGTTTTTCATTTTTAAAAGTTCTATTTGATTCTTATTCAGTTCTTTTTTTTTTTTTTTTTGAGACAGAGTCTCACTCTGTTGTCCAAGGTGGAGTGCAGTGTTGTCATCACAGCTCACCGCAACCTCAAACTCCTGGGCTCAAGTGATATTTCTGCCTCAGCTACCACACCCAGCTAGTTTTTTCTATTTTTGGTAGAGATGGAGTCTCCCTCTTGCTCAGGCTGGTCTCAAACTCCCGACCTCAAGGGATCCTCCCACTTCAGCCTCCCAGAATGCTAGGATTACAGGCATGAACCACCACCCCCAGCCGATTTAAAAAATATTTTATCCAGCATTAAAGTTGCTGAGCCACAGTGCCAGAAACGGAAGTGTAATTGTGAGTTCCCTTAGAGGAAACCAATGGATACCTGATTTGGAGATCTGGCTCTGTTTCAACTTCTTCCGATCTCAGTTCCTTCCATAGCCTGTTACTGTTATGAACTGCACAATCCCCCGTGGACTAAAGCCCAATTATTTTCCAATGCATCTACTCCCTACACAATCAGCAGACTTTCAGGTTGCTCTCCTTATACTTGATGTTGTTCTTTAACTCCCGTTTCCCTTGCTTTGCGAGGCATTGGGGTAGTTTATAACCCCTCCCCCTTCTGGGTGCTTTCAACATTTGAGTGTTTCTCTGTGTTCATGGGGTGGGGCTGGGGGTGTGTGGAACACCACATTCCTCACCAGGTGGAGGGCTTGCTGTTCTGAGGAATTCTTCCTTTTTATTCCTATCCTACTCTCTTTATATAGCCTAGGAAAGAGGGGTGACCTTGTTGTCATGGTTAATAGTAGTAGGGCAGATTCAGCACCTGGCCCCCCCTTTGTAAGATCTGAAGGTGTCTAACCACAAATGTTTTTGTCTCTCTTTAGAATACAGAAGAACTTAATCCTCAAGTCTGAGTCCTAGTTACCAATTCTGGGACAACAGGAAAACTTCCTTTTATCCACTCTATAACAAGCAACCCCACTGCTGTTGCCAAGCCAATGGCTCCCATCACACTCAAAGTAAAATATACAGTCTTTATCACGACCTCCAAAACTGTTACAGAAAGCTCAGCCACTTGTCCATGCGAAGCCTAATCAGAAGAACGAGGACAAGCAGTTTGGGGAGGAAGGAAGGAGACATTTTTATTCGTTTGCCAGCAAAGGGAGGAAAAATGGAGACTATCAATCATCTCAAAATACAAATTTTTCCTGAACATAGGCAAAAATACAGACGTTTTAAAGGGAGGGTTCTCAGTTTAGGCAATTACTGTGGTTCACTATTCAAATCATCCCATCTCTGCCAAAAACAAAGCCTGTGAACTCCGCCAGCCCACCTGGGATTTTTAACAAGACTTTACCTGCCTCAGGGATGCAGGCCAGGCTGCAGGTCCCCAAAAGAGTGGGGGAAGTTTTAAAGAGACAGAAAATCAGATGGGTGCCTGTGGTGGCTCACACCTGTAATCCTAGCACTCTGGGAGGCCGAGCGGGTGGATCATTTGAGTTCAGGAGTTGGAGACTAGCCTGAGCAAGAGTGAGACTGTCGTAAACTAGCGGATCAAGGGGACTCGGACACCAGAATTCAATCAGCCAAATCAGTTTATTGATACCTGCGCAGCGGCTGTCCCCACTCCATGCAAGGAGGGAGGAGCAGCCCCGAACAAAGCCTTTGCGGTTTTTTATATCCTGTGGGCTGGCAGCTATGCAAGCAAGCGATCACAGAAGCAGAACGTAGAGGTTAGCCATCACTTAAGTGAACAATGGAAAGGTGGACTAAGGGGCGGGGGACTTTCCTGGAACAGGACATCTCTATTCTTTTTGAGAACAGGCCCCCTAGACTTCCTCCTCCCTCCTCTGGGAACTTTCCTACGTGGTTGGGACCTTTTACTATTAGTTGGAGCAAGACTGACTCCATTTTAGATTTCCAAGAGGAGCCATCCTGGGTCCTTTCTACTTCAAGACCTCCCCCCCTACCAAAAATAGAAAAAATTAGCTGGGCATGGTGGTGTATGTCTGTAGTCCCAGCTACTCGGGAGGCTGAGGCAGAAGGATTGCTTGAGCACAGGAGTTTGAGGTTGCTGTGAGCTAGGCGGATACCACAGCACTCTAGCCGGAGCAACAGAGTGAGACTCTGTCTCAAAAAAGAAAAAAAAAAAGAGAGAGACAGTGTGACAGAAAATCCTTTTTCCCCCCAGGTCATTCACTGTTACATATTCCCCACTCTCAACTTTATGCCTCTACATCTATGGGAGGAGGGGCGACTACTCTATTATAAGACTTTGCTCCATCAAGTCCCAGCCTACCTGTCCTACCAAACCCCAACCTCTCCAGTCCCTCACTCTGTCGCAGCTGCATCCGGCATCTGTTCCTAAAACACATCAACCTTGTTCCTGTAAGGTTTTTCAGTGGCGGCAAAAAGACAGAGAGAGAAAGAGTGGGGACCAAACCACGTGGCTTTATTATACACTCCTGGCTGAGGTTCTGGGGCCCCAAGAGAGGGGGCCCCAGAAGTCCCCGCCGTTTGAAGGGGCTGAGGCCTTTTATACCCTTTGGGCGGGCTAGGGACTTTTGGCAGGAAAGAGCTGGGGATTTTCCATTGTGACCTTGGGTGGTCATTGATTAATAATAGGAGGGGCTGGAGGTATTTGTGGAATCCAGGAGCCAAAATGTTCTTATGCGGGTGGACATCTGGGTGTGGTTCCTCTCAGCAGGGCCTGGCAGTTTTGTCCTTGGCCGGTCTGGTCTCATAAGTCTTTTCTTTTTTTGATTTAGGGAAGGGAGGGGGCCCGCCACCAGCCTTACAGTTCCTACCTGAGAGCTTTTGGTGCAAAAGCTCATTTCCTTTGGCCTGTTATTCTTTCCTCCCTTGTGTTCCTGCAGTTGCCTTCTTAAGTTGCAGGTACTAAGTCACTGCCTCAGAGAGGCCTCCCCAGACCACTCTAATTCATATTTCCAAATTACACTCTCTGCTAATTCCAGAGCATTATATTCAGGCAGCAGTAAAAGAAAACATTAATTTTTTTTATCATTCATCTTTTTGATATAGCAATGTAGCATCAGGAAGATTTAGTTGCAGTCATTTTCTACCATGTGACTATGTGATACCCTAATGTTAAGAAATCAAGTCTAAATCTAGGATATTTAGGTTATTTGTGATATATAAGATATCATTATGTAACAGAGAGAATGGCCTGAAAAAAGGGTAAAAATATTTTCTGTCTCTTTAAAACCTCTCCCACTCCTTGTGGAGAGCTAAAACCTGCATCCCTGCCTCAGGACAGTGGTCAGGAGGGGTAGGGGAGTGTCTTTTGTTCCACCAGAGATGGCTCAGTTGAACTGTTCTGCGGGGACTGCGGGCAGGCGGAGGTCTGGGTGAAGGTCACTAGATTGTCTTCACTGAAAATGGGACGCACCAGAATCACCAATTATAATTCAACAATAGCTTGAAACTGAAAAATCTCCCTTTAAAAGTTCTGTATTTCTTCATCTGAGCCAAAAAATAGAAATTAAACAATTAAAAGCTCTGTATTTCCGCTTATGATTAGGAATTGGTACTTTAAAACGGGGGTCTGCCATTTTCCTCATTTGCCGGCAAATTAATAAAACTCTTTCCATTTCCTCAACCACTTGTCCTCATTCTTCTTATGTGGCCTTACAGACAAGTGCCGAGTTTCGGCAACAATTATATAAACCTAATAGCTGTATCTAAAAGTTCACCTATCTTTGTGTTGAAATTTTCCATCACTTATGGCTTGTCCCAAGCACAAAATCCTAAGCAATGGGATACCAAGTAATGAAATAACGTGGTTCGCTCTTGCACACTGTTCTCGAAGCCACGGCTTTATCCTAAGTTTTTTTCTCTCCTGTAGTATCATTAAATATTTCTTGGTAGGTGTAGCCTGGAGAGTCACAGTGTGTCCAAGCCTTTGGTAATGACCCATAGGTGACCGATGGCATAGAAGAGGAGGTGGAAATTGTCTCTTGATGAAGATGCAACGTTCCCCACTCCCTGACGTTGCCTCACTCCCTTCCTGTCTCATTCCTATAGCTGAATCAGGACCCGAAATTATCTTGTTGATATGTTTACGTTTGCATTGTCTGCCTTGGCCACCGGAGCTTACGCGGGCTCTTGAAAGCGGGGTCTTTCCTGGCCGAGCCACCCATGTATCCCTCCCCTAGCAGCATGGCCCTGTCGCAGAGGCGGCGCTCAGTGACTGCGTGTGGACCACATGCGCACGCGAACATTCTAGCCTCTCCGTAAGCGTCGCTGGGCCCCCACAGGGGACCCCGCCACTGCGCCCAGAGGGAGCGTGGCGCCCTCGGGGGCCGCCTCTGCGGGGCGCGCGAGGGGCCCTCTGGGAAGTGTAGTTCGCGCACACGCCGCGGGCCCGGGGTTGCGGGGAGCGAGCCTCCGCGTGCGCACGCGCACTTCCGGCTCTGCCCAGCCTCTGCGGCCATTGTCCGGCCCCCAGTGCAGCTGAGACCGCTTTGGGCAACCCACAAGCAGATCAGAGTCGGAGAGAACCGAGCCTGCAGCGGGGGCGGGAGGAGCCGACCCAGGGCCCTGGGTTGGCCGGAGGTCGCGAAATCCGGACCCCTCCCCCGCCCCCGAAGGCGGTGATTCGGAGAGCGCGGATCCGGGCGGCACCTCTGACGGGTTTGGCGGGTGTCTGCCGGGCCTCGCCCATCATCCTGCGGGTGGGACTGGGCGTGGCCGGAGGTGGGTGCCTGGGAGGCGGCCGAGCCTTTAATTTGAGGGGAAGGAGAGCGACAGGCCTGGGCGGGGTCCGCGGTGCTCCCACCGGTCCCCGCTGGAGTAGTGGTTGAGGGGCGGAGGCGGGGCCGGTGGTTGCAGCCGGGTGAGTGGGCCCTGTCCTCTCTCCCCAGCCCCTGTCCGGCAGCCGGGCCTTGGCGAGGCAGGAATGGCCCCGAGACCGCCGACGGCTGCGCCTCAGGTGAGCAGCACGTTTGTAACCGCCTGGACATCCCATCCATCTATCCTACCCCCCCCCGGGTGTCTTTGGAGCGGTCACTGCCTTACGCTTGGCGACTCCCATTCCTGGCTCTGTTGCTTTCGAGCCTCCGAGCCATGCGAAACCCCAAGGTGTCCAGACCCGGGGGAGCTAGATTCCCAAAGGGGGGACTGCACCGAGGGGTAGAGAGGACCAGGACGATGCGATCTTGTGAAAGGAATTAAGGTTGGATACATTGGGAAGTGTCAGTGTTGAGAGTTCTTTGAACTCTTGTCAATAAGGAATGGAGAGGGTGGGGTGACAGGATGGAAAACTGTAGAGGAGGAGATGTGATTCTGAGTGAGGAGAAGAGGAGCCCCAGCCTCTGGCCTGGGCCCATAGAGAGGCGGTAAAAGGACGAAGAAGCCTGGTCAGAGTATGTCAAGAAAGAGGCTGGAGAGGGGTTTTCTTGGGCTAGGAGGCAAAAAAACAAAACCAGGGCTGACTTGCCCCACGCTTTTCATGTCCTTTTCTGCTTTAACAAAGGTATAATAGCGCACACCACCCCCAGAAGTCCAGCCTTCACTTTAATATGAAGTTGATGTGTGAACCCATTAATTCTTGTGGCAGAGGAGCCACTTTCTAGAAGCAGCACAACTGTGAGGTTATCCATTGATCTACAGAGTATATTGGCAAAAATAAGATTCAGGTGGTCTCTGGATCTTTCCATCCACACTCTCTTTAGAATGAAGGAAAAGTGACAGATTGTGGTTGCTAGGTATGTGAGACCGTCAAGATCAGTCCAAATGAAAACACCAACTAGGAATGTCCTCTAAAAGCAGTTTACAGTAAATTAAGCACACAATATTATAATGCTTTTATTTATTTATTTATTTTACTTCTTATATGTTTGTTTTACAGGGGTGAGCCTTAAAAAGTAAGACAAGTAACTATACTAAAACAAGACAGTTAATTTGATTTGAGGAGAGCCAGATCAAATCATGATCATTATCACCTTTACATCAAAATGATGCCTCAGTAGGCTGTGAGAGTTAGGATGACTTAACACCTCATCAGGGTCTGTGGTACTTTCCAAAGGGGGGTTGCCTTTTTAATGGTGACAGTGGATATATGTTCTGAGCAGTGAATTTTAGGGACTGCTTTAAACTTCACTTTTAAAAGCTGTGTTCCCCCAGCACCCTGGCTCAGTTATATTCCCATGGAATGGCCTGACAGTCCACTTGGATTATCTAACTCGGGCTGTGGATGATGACCAGGGATGATGACCAGGACAGAACAGAACATTGGCTCTACAGTGGGGCTTTTTAGGCAGAAATTTCCCTTTGTCAGTGGTTCCCCTTCTCTGAGGTTAGCCCTCGGGGAATACAAAGATGAGTAATGGGTCATGTGACTGCTTCTCCAGAAAGTGAATTTGGTGGAAGTAGATAGCATCATACAGAAATATACCACAAGATAGGTGCTTTGAAGTGTTGTTGCAGATGTCCAGAGGCCGCTGTGAGTTCAGAGAGGGGCCAGGAAATTTGCCCATGGGAAGGAGTCAGTAGAGATGTTACCTTTGAGTAGGAGCACATTCTAAGCAGGTGAAAAAGAAGGGGAAGGGGACAGAGATGATTGACTTTGTGGGTCAGGGGAGTTGGGAGGCAAGATGAGGGGGCATATTCATTAAACCATTGTTCTGTGTGACAGCAGCTGTGGACTACGGGCAATGGATAGATGAGAGTAGAAGTTTACACTTTGTTCTTCTTGACCTTGTAATTCATTGGTCATCATTCATTCATCTGTTCATTCAGCAGATAGTTATTGAGCCCTGTGATGTGTTAGGCACTTTCCTAAGCAGTTGGGATACTTCGGTGAACACAATTTATAAAGGACTCTGCTCTCAAGGAGCTTATATTCTGCGCCTGTAATCCTAGCACTTTGGGAGGCTGAGGTGGGCGGATCGTTTGAGCTCAGGAGTTCAAGACCAGCCTGAGCAAGAGCGAGACCCCATCTCTACTAAAAAAAAAATACAAATAAATTAATTGGCCAACTAAAAATATGTAGAAAAATTAGCCGGGCATGGTGGCGCATGCCTGTAGTCCCAGCTACTTGGGAGGCTGAGGCAGGATTGCTTGAGCCCAGGAGTTTGAGGTTGCTGTGAGCTAGGCTGATGCCATGGCACTCTAGCCCGGGCAACAGAGTGAGACTCTGTCTCAAAAAAAAAAACAAAACCAAAAACAAAAAGGAGCTTATATTCTGGAAAGGGGAGACAGAAGAATTCAGTAAATAAGTAAATTATATGGTATCCTAGAAGGCAGTCGTACCAGAAGAGGGGAAGAAGGTAGAAAAAACTAAGGGGATTGAGTGGGGAGGTAGAGGTGCAATTTTAAATAGCGTGATCAGGGTAAGCCCTTTCCTTATTGTGATGGTGTTGTGTCATCTGAGTGGTCCTGAAAGAGGTGAGGGAGTTAATGCCACAGATGTCTGGGAGAAAAGCTCTGGGTAGAGGGTACAGTCTAGTGCAGGATGTGTGTCTGGCATATTGAAGGAGCAGCAAGGAGGCCAGTGTAGCTCAAACTGATGATTTTGGGCAGGGAACTAGTATGGACTTCTTAGTATGTAAAGATTGCTGTGAATGATGAATTGTAGGAGAAAGAATTTGATAGTTGGAGTTCCTTTGGAGGCTTGTTTTGATGGGAGAGACCTTCCTTCCCCCTGAGCATAGTTAACAAATACCGGAAGTGGTGCCACATGAAGTGAGATGGGACTGGGAGCAGAGACGGAAGAGGTGGGAGACCCCCTCTTAGAGTCCTTAAGATCTGTAGGATAGTTAGTAGCTTTATCTGTGTAAACACTCTGCATCCGTGTGTTCACCTTTTCATTACACATGTACTGCATTTTTAGTTAGGGGTGAAAAAAGGTGTTTGCCATTTTTAAAGTTGAAGCTGCCAGAACAGTAAGAAATAAAGGGAAGTTTTCTAAGAAAAACCTGGTTTGCATATGGAGACCAGGTTTCTTGGTGTCCTACCTTGATGGGGAGGACATGGGGAGGGATCAGGGCCTGGTCTCTCTCGATTCCAGATCCTGAGAGCTCTGTGGTTAGTTCATCAGGATGAACAGACCCAGCAAAACTTGGCTTAGGTCACTTAAACTCAGACAAGTTGCTCCTGGGCCACCAGGGGAAGCTAAGCCACTTGCTGAATCAGGTTGAGATGTTTGTGATCAAGGATGTTTGAGTTCCCTCTATCCCAGAGGTCCCCTTTCTCAGCTTTTTCCTGATCTGACTGGAGCTAGTCCTTAAGCCTCAGCTCACACAGGTCTTCCCCCAGGTTAGGTTAGGTGCCTTTCCTGTGTGTTCCCATAGCAACTGTGCACACCTGTTACAGTATGGAGTGGTGTGTTTACCCAGCTGTCTCTACCAGGCTTTGAGCTCCTTTAGGGCAAGGCCTCCTTTCAACCCCTTGCTCCAGAGTAAACACGAGGTAGTAGGTCTCAAATGAATGTACGTTCATAACCATCTAAGCCCAAGCAGCAATTTTACACTTTCTGCATTTTCTGCTTCTAACATAGCAAAATTTATATTTTCCAGGTGCCATGACCCTAATTTTCTGATAAAATAATTACATGACAATGTGACTTGCACTGAACAGTTTTAAGGAATTGTCTTTAGGATAATGTTAGGATATCAAAACCTGTTCCTCTAAGACCTGTTTCAAAAATATAATTCTTTTTTTTTTTTGAGACAGAGTCTCACTCTGTCACCCGGGCTAGAGTGCCGTGGCATCTCCCTAGCTCACAGCAACCTCAAACTCCAGGACTCAAGCAGTCCTCCTGCCTCAGCCTCCTGAGTAGCTGGGACTACAGGCATGCGCCACCATGCCCGGCTAATTTTTTTTTTAATATATATTTTTAGTTGGCCAATTAATTTCTTTTTATTTTTAGTAGAGATGGGGTCTCGCTCTTGCTCAGGCTGATTTTGAACTCCTGACCTTGAGTGATCCTCCCGCCTCAGCCTCCCAGAGTGCTAGGATTACAGGTGTGAGCCACCGCACCCAGCCAAAAATATAATTCTTTTCCTGACTTTCTGTCTTGTGTTATTAATATTTCTATTGTATTAGAATATATCTTATTAAAGTATGTGAGCATAATATAGTATTACAGACTCTTTAGCTTCGATATAATCTTTTTTCAATTTTTAAAAATTGTAGTAAAATACATATAACATAATAAAACTTATAATCTTAACTGATTTTAAGGTGTACTAGTATTAAATACATTCACATGTTGGGTAGCCATCAGCACCATCCATCTTAAGAACTCTTTTCATCTTGTAAAACTGAAACTCTATAATCCATTAAACAATAACTCCCCATACTCCCCTCCCCGCAACCCCTGGTACCCACCATTCTACTTTCTGTCTCTATGATTTTTGACTCATATATAAGTGGAATCACAGTATTTTTCTTTTTGTGCTTGGCTTATTTCACTTATCTGCAAGGTTCATCTAAGTTGTAGGAGTTGTCAGTTTCCTTTCTGTTTAAGGCTAAATAAAACATCTTAAGATAAAAGCCTTTTAAAGGCTGAGTACAATTCCATTGCACATATTATACCCAATGATCATTGATGAACACTTGGGTTGTTTCCATGTTTTAGCTATTGTGAATAATGCTGCTGTGGCATTGAACATGAACTTGAGGCAGTGAGTCATTGAACATGGTTATACAAATATCTCTTTGAGACCCTGCTTTCAGTTCTTTTGGGTGTGTACTCATAAGTGAAGTTACTGGATCATAGGGTAAATTCTATTTTTAATTTTTTTGAGAAACTGCCATACTGTTTTCCATAGATGCTGTGCCCTTCTACGGTCCTACTGACAGTGCACAAAGGGTTCCAATTTCTCTATATCCTTTCCAGCACTTGTTATTCTCTGGGTTTTTGATAGTAGCCATGCTAGTGGGTGTGAGGTGGTATCTCACTGTAGTTTTAATTTGCATTTCTCTAATGATTGGTGATTAGTGATGTTGAGCATCACTTTCATGTGCTTTTTGGCCATTTGTATATTTCTTTGCAGAAATTTTTATTCAAGTCCTTTGCCCACTTTTGAATTGGGTTTTTTGTTGTTGAGTTTTAGGTGCTCTCTGTGGATTCCAGATATTAATCTCTTAATATTATAGACTCATTTATGATACCTCTTCCTTAGAATCTCTGTATTTGTTTTGATGGATTTACTTTTCTCCCTATGCATGTTTTTTCCCTTAAATATTTTTAATTATAGCATATTTTAAATTACATATAGTTTTCATGAGGATTTTTCTTTTGTTTTTTTAAATTAGTTTTAATGAGTGTATTATATTGCTTTGCATAAATGTACCAAAATTTATTTAGCCATTTCTTGTAGGATATTTAGGTTGTTTCTAAAATGTTAGTATAAATAATACTGGGATCAAATCCTATTGGTTACAGTAGATAATTCTTTCAAAATACAATTGAACATTTTTTAAAAGAGATCTCTTTAATAGGTTTTGGTATCATGCTTATCTTTAATTTGTAGAACATTCAGATTGCTTTTTTTTCTGTTTTTTGAAAGAATTTACTTGTAAAACATTTAGACCCAAGATTTTTATAGAGAGGATGATTTGGGAGTAATTTTCTCTATTTCCTCTTCAATTATTAAGGTTTCTATTTTTTTGTGTGTGTCAACATTGATAATATAGAATTTAAAAATTACCCACTTCATTAAGATGTTTCACATTTCTTAAGACACTCTTATGTATTTTACTGTTTTGTTTATCCCCTTTAAGATCATTTTTTTAAATTTCTTTTTATTAGATTTATCAGAGGTTTTTCTATTTAGTTGGTACCTAAGAGGAACCAGCTTTTAGATTTGGCTGTTAATTCCATTGTTTTTCAGTTTGCCCTTGGTTTTTTTTTTTTTGTTTTTTTTTTTGGAGACAGAATTGTGCTCTGTTGTCCAGGCTACAGTGCTGTGGCATCAGCCTAGCTCACAGCAACCTCAAACTCCTGGGCTCAAGTGATCCTCCTGCCTCAGCCTCCTGAGAAACTGGGACTACAGGCACTTGTCACCATGCCTGTATAATTTTTTCTATTTTTAGTAGAGATGGTGTCTCACTCTTGCTCAGGCTGGTCTGGAACTCCTGACCTCAAGGGATCCTCCCGCCTCAGCCTCCCAGTGTGCTAGGATTACAGGTGTGAGCCACCATACCCAGCCTGCCCTTACTTTTTCTAATCAAAGAATTTAATTCACTGACCCATAATTTTTTTAGTCTCAAAATGACTCCTCGTTTTCCTTCAGTGAGAATTATCCAGACTCTATTCATTCACTCAGCGGATGTTTTGGGAGTCCTTGCTTTGTGCCAGGCAGGGGTTCTTAACCAGGGTCATGCTTTTGAACCAGCAGGAAATGGTACCTGCTTCCTGTGGGGTGGTGATAAGGCTTCCATGAGGAAATGTAGTGAGAGGGCCTATGGAAATGACCGAGCTCGGTGCCTGGCTTACAGTGAGTATTCAATAAATCTTAGTTGTTGCTCTTTTATAATGAACTGCCTGAGGAGCTTTTAGAAGATGCTTTGCAGGGCCCTCCATGCATGGGCAATTTAGATAAGTCTTCCAGGTGATTCTGGACAATCTCAACACACTTGATGTTGGAGATACTGAAATGAAAAGGAATTTTAGAAGTTCTTGAGGAAGAACAATGTGACTAGATGGCTATAGTTCTGAGCTGGAGATGTGGACCAGATGCTAAAGGCAGACGGGGAGGTTCTGGAAAAGCTTCAGTAGGGAAAGGACCACTGAACTGGTTCTAGAGAGATGACTAGGAATTTTTCCTGTAGAGCTGACAGAAGAAAGTACATTATGGTCAGAAAAAGATGTATAAAAGCAAGGAGACACAAAAGAGAATGATGTTATCAGGGCAGAGTCCACGTGGCAGAAGCATGGGTATATGGTAGGAGGCAAAGTTTGAGAGAAAAACGATGGTTTGAGGTGGAGCTCTAGAACAATCTAGAACAATGCTATCCAAAAAAAAATACAAGCCACAAGTATTTTTAAATTTTCACATAGCCACAATGTGAAAAGAAACAAGTGAAATTAATTTTAGTGATACATAATACTGTTTAACCCAATATATCCAGAATATATTTCTGAAACCATTTCTACATATAATCAATATTTTTAAATTACTAATGAGATATTTTTACATTCTTCTTTTGGTACTAGGTCTGGCGTGTATTTTATACTTACCATGCATATCAGTTTGGACTAGCCACATTGCAAGTTTGTTTGGTTTTTCCCCCCTAATATTTAAAACCAGTTTGTGATTAGGGAACATCTAAATCCTTAGTTAAAAAATACAAGCGAATATGGCCGGGCGCGGTGGCTCACGCCTGTAATCCCAGCACTCTGGGAGGCCGAGGTGGGTGGATCATTTGAGCTCAGGAGTTCGAAACCAGCCTGAGCAAGAGCGAGACCCCATCTCTACTAAAAAATAGAAAGAAATTAATTGGCCAACTAAAATATAGAAAAAATTAGCCGGGCATGGTGGC
>CAUYPO010050327.1:0-10231 GCA_963574435.1 Cheirogaleus major | reverse complement strand
TGAACTTACTGTTGATTAAAAGTATCAACTCACTGTTGATACTTTTTGAATCTCACTGCTGATTGGATGTTAAAGCTTGTTGCTGATTGGATGTTAAAGCTTGTTGCTGATTGGATGTTAAAGCTTGTTGCTGATTGGATGCTTTTTGAATCCCACCAAAGGTATAAAAACTGGAGGAGAACAAGGAAGTGGTGCTCAGAATTTGGTGGCATGCCCATCTGAGCCTGCCGGCGGAATAAAGGCTGATTCTCCAATCCTCTGTGTGCTGCTCGGTTCTTTCCCTGGTCACTTGCTGTAACACTTGCTAGAACACTATCAGCCAGCAGCAATCACTTTTTTTTCTCTTTATCCCCATAAAAATCCCAAACCCCTTACCCTTTCGGCAAGCACCTCTCCTTCCTTCCTTTCTTTCTTTCTTTCTTTCTTTCTTTCTTTCTTTCTTTCTTTCTTTCATGCTGAGCCATTCCCTCTCTTTGGGAAGTAAAATAAACTGTCTTTCTTTCTTTAAAACTGTTCTAATATTTTGTGTCAAGAATTCTTTCTCATCCCACACTACTGGCCCCCACCCTAACACTGCCTGTGCAGAGAAGCCCACAATAGCCTGGCTCACTGCCTTAACTTTCTGGGGACTGACCACGCCATTTAAAAGGCAGCATGGTTCATTGTCAACTAAACATGAGAAATTGGACTAAAGAAATATAAACAACTTAATTTTTAAGCATTTTCTGCTGAACTTCTCAGAATCTCCAGCATGCTAATGTATTTCAGGATTCTCCAAAGTGAGGACCAAAGGGATCTGAGTCTACAGAGCATGGGCTGGGGGTGGGGGTTCTGGGGTGCACTAGTGTACAGGCTGCCATTAAGTGTCCTGGGCTGCACCTCCCTAGCTGGAGACCTCAGGCAAGCCACTTAACCTCTCTGAGCTTCCATTCCTGCCTTTCCAAAGTACCTACTTCTTAGGGCTGCCATGAAGATTACACATGCAAAGTTCTTGAAGAGCACCTGAAACATAAAAAGTCTGCAATGTTAGCTATTAATGTGGCAGGGGTCCCCGGCCCCTGTGAAACAGGAAGAAATTCTGTGGGAACTCTGTACTAGGGACAAAAGGTGTAAAGTTGTAAAAACTGCTAATGGATCTAGATTGTAAAACTGCTAACTTGCTTTATGACTTCTGTAACTTACTTACTTACAAATAGCAGGCCAGCACAAAAACCATAAGAACTCAAGGCCGACATGCATGCCTGACCACTGCCTGCTCAGGACCCAGCCCCCATTAGGAATAGAGATAACAACATTGTAACTGTGCCCCCTCACCCTTCCTAAAACTGCATAAAGGGCTGTTACACTCTTTCTTTGGGGCTCAGAATTTGGATCCTGTCCTCTGAGCCTCACTGGGGAACAAACACTTTTCTTCTCCCTCACCTGGTCTCTGGGTCCGTCATTTGGAGAAGGCTCCTCCTTCCCATCCTGCAACATTGACATTTTGGCATTAATGTCTAGAGTGTGCTTTTTTCACTATTGCCTCATCTGAGGGCTCTTGTCTTCCTGACTAGAGTGCAAGCTTGCCTGCATTCTACCTGAAATGCATCTGTACCCCAAGCTGCACAGTCAGCAATGAGCATTTGGTTATGCTGTGCCATTTACTAGGGTGGCAGGAGGCTGGTGGTGAGGTGGGGGGGGGGGGCTTAAGCAATTAAATGAAAGGAGTTAGCTAGGATCCAATTGTCACCTTGATTTCCCACCTCCACACAGGCCTTGGAGATCCCCCACCCCCAGGATTTCCATGTGTGAACTGTGGTCACCACAGACCGTCTGCCCAGGATGCTTGGGGGTCTTCCTGCCAGGGATGCTTTTCTCTCCTAAGGCTTAGTCAGGGCTGGTGTTCAGGACACTTTTTCTTTTCTCTTTTGTGCCCTTTGAAATTCACAGTATCAGAATGTTTCCATTCAAAATGGGGTTTTTACATATACTCACCATTAAACTGGTACTAATCAATCAACACTAATGTGCACACATGGGGAGTAACATTCCTAGGGTGTCAGGCAGGCAGGAGGGGGAGGAGGGGATGGGTACATTCACACCAAATGGATGCAGTGCTTGCTTGTATGAGGGATGGGCACACTTGTAGCTCTGACTTTGGTGGTGCAAAGGCGATTTATATAACCAAAGGGTTTATACCCCATAATACTCCAAAATTTAAAAAAAAATTAAATAAATGCTAAAAATATCCAACCCAAAATGGGGTTTTTAATTGGAATGGTGCACAGTGGAGTAATCAACCCTGGAACCCACAAGCCCTGCTCTCTGGGGCAGAAGAGGCAGGTGGGCAATTGAGGGAGCTGTTGATACTTGCACAAGAAGGACACCTCCCATGGTGCCGGTCTTAACCATGGTCCCTGTCAGACATCCCTGCCTATGAACTTCTGCCAAGGGATCCATATTTTAAACATGATTTGTTTATTTGGGGCTGGTGCCAAAATATGGTACCGTTCCTCCCAGGGAGAAAAATCTCATCTCTTCAGACACTTCCTTGTTGCCCCAGTGATCACCCTTGTAGAATACTGGGCTATTAGGCTAACGGCTGTCTTCTAGCTTCTGTTTACTGCTTGCTTGCTGACCGCGGCTTACCGCAGGGCATTATGGGCTGAAACAAAATGCAGGAAAAAGTGCTGATTACAGAGCCCATCGACTGGGACCCGAAACAGATTAGGAGCAGTCAAGGACAAGGTGAAGTAAAAGGCTGAAAACATGGCAGATAAGGAGCTTACCAATCACTGTAACGGGCAGCTGCATGATCAGAATATAGAACAAATCACTGTAAAGGGCAGATGCACTATCAGCACGTGAACAGCTTATGTGCACTGAGTATAAAAAGCTTACACCCACCCCATTCGGGGTCCCTGCCTGAATAGAGGCCACTGCGTTTGTGCTCTGAGGGTTGGACCCTAGGTAGCTAGATAATAAAACTCCTTTTGGTGATTACAGCCTCGGTGACTCTGTCTTTCTGTCCCGTGGTCCTGCGGATTTGGGCTCTAATACCTAGAAGCAGAACCGCACACAAGCTCTTACCTTTTCTCAGCTCTGCCCCAAGGCGGAGTTGGGACCTTTGGCACAGAGAGCCCAGGACCAAGTTGCAGGAGACTGTGGGTGAAAGTTTCTATCCAGGCTGTCTCTGGAAAATCCTGTCTCTTTCACAGTTCGGCCCTGGTCTGGCAAACTCTGCTTTCTGGGCGCAGAGAGCAAGGGGCTCGTGTAGCGAGAGACTGACCAATATCAAGCTGAGGGGGCAGGTACACCCGCCTATTCCCCCCAACTGTTTCCCTAGAAGCAGAACCGCACACAAGCTCTGACCTTTTCTCGGCTCTGCCCCAAGGCGGATTTGGGACCTTTGGCACAGAGAGCCCAGAACCAAGTTGCTGGAGACCATGGGTAAAAGTTTCTATCCAGACTGGCTCTGGAAAATCCTGTCTCTTTCACAGCTCAGCCCTGCCCTGACGAACTCTGCTCTCTGGGTGCAGAGAGCAAGGGGGTTGTGTGCCGAGAGACTGTCCAATCTCAGGCTGGTGGGGCCAACACACCCACCTATTTCCCCCAACGTTTCCCTAGAAGCAGAACCGCACACAAGGAGCAGGTGTGGACTCCGCCCTTTTCTCAGCTCCGCCCCTAGCCAGAGTTGGGACCTTTGGCGCAGACAGCCTGGAGCCAAGTTGCAGGAGACCGTGGGTGAAAGTTTCTATCCAGACTGTCTCTGGAAAATCTTGTCTCTTTCACAGCTCGGCCCTGCCCTGGTGAGCTCTGCTCTCTGGGCGCAGAGAGCAAAGGGCTTGTGTAGTGAGGGATCCGACCATCCAATATCAGACTGGGAGGCAGCAGCACCTATGGCCACTCCCTCCCCCCCTTTTGTACACACTGAGTCCAAGTCAGACTGCAGGGATGGGGAGATGGGAGCAATGTTGGAGGTGCAGAGGGACTTACTCCAACTTGCGGAGTTCCAAGGGATCAAGGAACCTTGCTTTGCATTCTGTGTCTACCCAGCGCCAGCCACAACCTCAACCATGTCCAAGGTCCAAGCCTCCTTTCACGTATACTCCCCTCACCCTAGACATGGACCTGCGGCGAGATGCCGGAGTGGGCTCTCATTCCTGCCAAGTGGGGGAGTGATCACTGGGTTTGGACCCTCCCCCACCTGAAACTGCCTCCGCTATGCGCTGAGGAGAGTTCAAAATGTTCCCTGCTCTAGTCTCCTCTCCACACAGCTTTGTCTGGTGCTACCCCTTCCCATCAAATTCAAGCACTTCCAGGCCTAGTGGGTGTGAAGCTCGGTGTAGGAGAGGGCGACTCTCAGTGCCGGGTAGGGCTGGTGCCACTGCCGGCCGGCAGCAGCTCAGGCCGCGTCTTGCTCCCTCCCTATTGTATATTTCTGATTCCTTGGGAAAGAATATCCAATTCATCTTTGATTTCAGCTGTAGATTGTCTTATCCCTCCATTTCCTGGTGAATGTCTGCAGGCTTGCAAAGCTGGTCCTGTGGACGTGTAGATCGCTCGCGTGTGGTTGTCCGCCTTCTTAACTTTCCACACTGGGAGCAGAGAGCCAGGAGGACACCCCTACTCCGCCATTTTCCCTCTCCCCCATATTTTGAAATTTTTGCATATAGTTCAAATATTTCTCAAAACATTGGTAGAAATTAAACATGTCTACCAAGCTGTATATGGCTTATGATCATCAATTTTAACCTCTGGTTGGAATATTTATTAACATACTTAGCTGGCATTACTGAGGGAAAAGCCACTATGTGCACTAAGGGCTTCTCCAATACTACTTCATGAGACACAGTATAATAAAGCTTACCTCAACCCATTTGCTCATTCGACACGTATTTATTGAACATTTAGTGTGCTCCAGACACTACCAATCACTCCAGCCAAACAAAGATAAGCAAAAACTGACACTGTTCCTGCCCTCATGGAACTCACAGTTGGATTAGGTAGAAAAACCTTAATCAAATAAAGTAATAGGTGGGTCATTATGAGCTGTGAAAAGTGCTGTCAAGGAAAGATATCCAGTGCTAAAATCATATAACAAGGGGACTCTAGTATCATCGAAATTAGGGCACTAAGGTAGGCTTCCCTGAGCAAGTGGTATTTAATCTGCAATTCAAACCATGAATAGAAGTCAACTGGGTAGAGGAGGGTAGGGGAGAGGATTGTTCTGAGCAATCTGCAGCTGCAGAAGTACTGTTGGAGGAGTGGGTTTGGGGGGTAGGAAGGGCAAAGAGAAGATTTGAGTGGCTGGAGCATAATGAGGGGAAAGGAGGAAAGGGGGAGGGGTACAGCTGAAGAGAACAGCAATGGCCAGCCCTTGTGGGGCCTTCAAGGCCAAATGAATGTTATGGTCTTTTTTCTATGAGAAATGGAAGACTGCTGAAGTCTTTGAAGAAGACAAGAGCCTATTTAAGCCTAGAAAGGTTCACACTGGCTCTGAGTGGAAGATGATGCATTGAAATGGAGGGCAGGTCGGCTCAGACTCACCTTGAGTTCATGATAGTAGTCAAGATGGGAGTTGTTGGTAACTTGGACTTGGGTGAAGAAATGAATGAGTTTAAGAAATATTTTAGGAAGTCAGCAAGAAATTAATGGATTTGAAATGAGGACTTGAGAGAGAAGATGGTCAAGAGATTGTTTTTCCAGCTTCAGTTTCTGGAATGCATAAATGGCTGTCTAATGGTGTCACTTACCATAAACAGGAACACTCTTGAAGGAAAGAGATCATGAATTCAGTTTTGTACATGCTGAGTTTAAGCTGCTTTGGGGACATTCAAATGGACATGTCAAGTAGACAGTTGGATTTACAGATCTGCTGCTCAGCAGATAGGCATTTAGACCTGATTTAGAAATTTAGGCACAATTAGTATATAGATCAAAACAGAAGTTATGAGTGTCTAACAGGGGTCACTTAGGGAAAGAGCCTAGAGTAAAAACATAAGAAGGCCTAAAATTGCCAATATGTGGTAGCCTAGTAGAGGAGGATGTGCTAAAGCAGGAGTAGCCAGAGAGATAACAGGAAAACTAGGTAGAATGGGGTCACAAAATCCAAGAGAAGAGAGTGTTGTAAAGAGGGGAGGTGGACAATGGGGTTGGATACAGCTGAGACTGCAGATAAACTGAGAGTAGAAGAATATCCACTGACTCTAGCAACATGGAAGGCCCCAGTGACTTAATGAGCACTGTTTTGTTGCAGTGAAGGAGGTGAGAGCCAGAACAGAGGGAGCTGAGTAGGTAGGAAATGAAGAAGTGATGGCAGTCAAAATGTGCAACTTTTTCTAGATGCTTGACTTTGAAAGTCAGGAATGAGATGGAGTAGCAGCAGGAAACATGGAGAGTCAAGGGACAGTGCTCTTGGCTTTGGTTGGGCTTTATTTCTTAAGAAATTTCATGTTGAGTACAGCAGAATGTTCCACTCAGGGTTCTGTCTAACCTCTTACCCACAGCTCAGCTACCTCCTGCTAACAGGAATTCAATCCTGATCAATGCCCACACTTACCTCAAGCAAAGTTTGGCTTGCTTTCAAATACGGCATTGTGAAAGAAAAGAGAAAACAGTTGTTTCTTTTCTGCTTTCCCTTTCCTCCCCCCTTTTTTTAAATCTCCGAACCCTCTTTTTTTCCTATTTCTCATATTACCTATTCCCTCCTTTCTATCCCAGCCAACCTAATACATGCCCTCATTAATTCTCCCCTGGACTATTATAACACCTCCTAAAACATTATTGTGTCTTCAGTCTTGCAGTTTATCACTGCCAGAGTAATCTTTGCAAATGACAGCTCTGATTGCATTGCTCTCACCAAAAACCTTCGGTGGATCCCTATTACCCATCAAATAAACAAAATTTGCAGCCTGGCTCCTGTTCTGGCACACAATCCATTCTCACTTCCTACTTCATATACTACAACTCATCTCCACACATCCTGTGTTCTGGCCAAATTCTATTTGTAATTCTCTCACTGTGCCCTAAATTTTGCCTCTCCACACCTTTACTCAAGTTATTCCTTATTATCATACCCTTCCCTCATCTCTAGTATTGAAGTCTTACCCATCCTTGGCTTAACCTAGATGCCACCTCTAACTGGACGCCTTCCCTGCTATCCACCCCACCCTCCATTTCAAATCTAGAAACTCACTCTTTTAATTGAAGAGTCCTAAGTTGCAAGGGAGCAGAGAGATGGTCACAGGCACAGGACAGTGGGGATTTACATGGCATTTCCTAGTATTGTAGCTTTTTGCATATTTGTCAAATCCTTTAGTGAATGTGCCAAACTCCTGGAGGACTGGAATATGTCAAATTCATTTTTGGATCCACCGTAGAGCCCAGCCAGGGCCTGGCACAGAGCAGGCCCTCAGCAAATATTTATTCACTGATGGATTAATGGAAAGAAAGAAGGAAGGAGGGTGGAGGGAAGAAGGGAGAAAATAAGGAATCCTAACATGAGGTCCCCAAGGCAAGGAGCAAACAAAAAAGTATATTAAAAATCCTCATGTGGCAATTCATTCAACCCATGACAAACCCTCTCATTTCTGAAACGCTCTTCAGGCTCTCCTAGCGAATTTCTCTAAATATTTACAGTGTCTGCAACACAATAAGATCTCTCTCAGGCAGATTTATTAAAGGTGACCCCACTCTTCTGGCTACAGTTAATAGTAAGTGACTTAAATGCTGAAACATTTTTCTAGATAGAAGAGACAACCTCTACCAAGCTCCATAAAGTCACTCAGTTTAAACCCTTTCTTCCCACAGCTTCTGTAATCCCTCAGGCCAGGGTCTTGAGTCCTTTCACTGGCATTGGGACAACAGCTTTGCAACTGACTTACCTATGTGTTTGGTTTCCTTGCCCAGCCAATCTATCCTTTACTTTGTACATGAGTAATCTTTCTTTACATTTTTTTTTAATGCACAGCTACCAGAATTACAAAAATTGACAATACCTGGTATTTACAAGGCTCTGGAGCCTATGCAACTCTCTCATCTATTGTTGTTATGAGTATAAATTGATACAACCACTTTGGAGAACTATTTGGCACTAACTGCTAGAGCTAAGTATATGCCTACCCTATGACCCAATGACCCCACTC
The DNA here is from genome assembly GCA_963574435.1 of Cheirogaleus major. Lineage (NCBI taxonomy): Eukaryota > Metazoa > Chordata > Mammalia > Primates > Cheirogaleidae > Cheirogaleus > Cheirogaleus major. The sequence continues at coordinate 2,105 of CAUYPO010050327.1, read as the reverse complement.
CTAACTACATGCCCGAGAGAAACAAGTGCACATGTCCACCAAAAGACTGTGCAAGAATGTTCACAGATATTTTATTCATAAAGACCACAACTGGAAACAACCCAGATTTCCATTAACAGGAGACTAGACAAACAAATTGTAATATATTCATTCAATGGAATGCTACTCAGTAATAAAAAGGAACAAACTACTTATCTCAAAAAATTGAGTGAAAGAAGCCAGCCAGTCATAAAAGAATATATACTATATGATTCAATTTATATGAAGTTCAAGAACAGTTCAACAATGCATCAACAGTGGTTAAGAGGTAAGGACGGGACAATTATTAACTGGGAAAGTGCATGAGGGGACTTTCTTGGGTGATGGAAATGTTCCATATCTTTATCTGGGTGGTGGTTACATGTGTGCACATTTGTTGAAATTCATCAACCTGTGAACTTAAGAGTTTATAATCTTATTTTATGTAAATTATGCCTCAACTAAAAATAAACTATCTCATATTAACCAGGAATATTTTAAAAATCTTTTGAACCTGCCTTTTTCCTGCACTATAAATTGAATCCAGTTCCAAGATCTCTGCCTAGTTGTTAGGGTCCTCCATCACCTGGGCTTACCTGGTCCTTCATCCCTTGGCCCCAACCAATCAATTTCACAAGTCTCTCTCTGCAACTTAACACCTACCCAATCACCACCATGATCTAGCTTATGCAATTCTCTAACCTTTCCTCCCTCTTCCTTTTCTGTGATCCAGGTCCTTCAGACCAAGTACTAAATTCACTATTTCCTATGCTTACTCTACAGCACTATCTCCATTTATCATTCCTGCATGACACTGCCTTATACTGGCTTATATACACCTTAAGTTTAATTTCTAATTAATATATAATAAATTATAGAATTAATCTCTACAATTTATAGCACCTGACTTTTTCCTCTGATCTGTTATAAATTCTAAAAGACTGGGGCTAAATTTCCCCTGTCTTACAAATTTCTCCCCTCCCTACCAGGATCTAGTATAATGCCACATATTCAATGGGTGCTCAAAAGTGGCCCTAGAGCCTCAAAGTCAAATTGAAAACAATAATAAATATTAGCAAAGTGGAGTATATAAAGTCTCCTGTTATGTTAAAATTATCAGATTTTTTTATTTCACATAAGCAAATATATATAATTCTTAATAGTAATCCCTATAGATTGTTTATTTTCTTATTAGTTATACATTTACATAGGTTGATAAGTCAAATAGTTCTATAAGGCTTATAAAAAAAATCAGTTGCCCTCAAACACACTTCTTTTCCCTTTAACTTTATTTGCAATAAATAACTCAGCTCCCTCATCCCTCAGGTGGGAGAACTCTGAGTCATGTTCTTCACTGTGTCCCAGATGTCCCCAGTGGGATTGAACCCCAGTTACCCACACTGATAACCTGCTCATTTTTTCTTTCTTTGTCTTCCTTCCCTCTTCCCCTACTAGTTCTAACCAGATCACTTCTCAAATATATTCCTTGCACTCAAGTCCTTTTCCCAGGGTCCACTTCTAGGGAAATCCAATCTAAGATCATGGAAGAAGGCATCTCTTTAAGTCAAAGGTGAAATATTTGTAAAGATAGGGTTAAGAAAAGGGGAAGAAGGGCAGAGAACGAAGGGGAGAGTGAATGGAAAAAAATAAGAACAGTGATGATAGAGATGCCACCTTCTATGCCCAGTGCTCACAGATATATACATGTGAGACTCTACTAGAGAAGATTCTGCAGGGTCCAGATTCTTCGCATTAGCACCAAGCACAGCAGCTTGTCAACCAGACTCTTGATAATGCTTTTTTGCTACTTTTAAAATTATATCTAATTGTTCCTGAACTCAAAACTCTCCCTATACTTATTTGTAGCACCAATGGCTCTTGTAGGAAGTTTTCTGACTATAGTATCCATTGTAAAAGACTCTGGAGATGAAAGGGCTGTACAAAGGTTAAGTTTTTTTTTTTTTTGCTTTTATTTCATCATATAATGGGGGTACAAATGTTGTTAGGGTTACATACATTGCCCCGGGCGGGGGGGCCGCGGGGGGGGGGGGGGGTGGGGGGGCGGTGGGGCGGGGGCGCGGGGCGGG
>CAUYPO010050325.1:0-14919 GCA_963574435.1 Cheirogaleus major | reverse complement strand
TCTTCCTCCAATTTCAATCCTCTCAATAAATGTAAATGGCTTAAACTGTCCTCTGAAGAGACATAGACTGGCAGAGTGGATAAAAATCCACAAGCCTAGTATCTGCTGTCTACAGGAAACACATCTAACCCACAAAGATGCGTTCTGGCTGAAGGTCAAGGGATGGAAAACTATCATCCAGACAAACAGAAGTCAAAAGAAAGCTGGGGTAGCTATACTATTTGCAGATAACATAAGCTTTAAAATAGCAAAAGTAAAAAAGGATAAAGATGGCCATTTTATTATGGTGAAAGGGAAGATCCAACAAGAAGATTTAACAATTCTTAATATGTATGCACCCAATGCAGGAGCACCCAATTACATAAAGCAAACCTTGTCTGATCTAAATACCATGTTACACAACACTGCCATACTAGCAGGGGACTTCAACACTCCACTGAATGATCTGGATAGATCCCCCAAACAGAAAATGAGCAAAGAAATAATGGACCTGAACAGAGCCCTTGATCAAAAAGGTCTGACAGATCTCTACAGAACATTCCACCTAAATAAAGTTAAATTTACATTCTTCTCAGCAGCCCATGGATCCTTCTCCAAAATTTATCACATCCTAGGCTGCAAATCAGATCTCAAAAATTCAAGAAAATAGAAATTATACCATGTGTCTTCTCTGACCATAGTAGTATAAAATTAGAGTTCAATTCCTATAGAAACACTCAATGCTTCCCTAAGTCATGGAAACTGAACAATCTATTATTGAACAATTATTGGGTCAAGGAGGAAATTCAGAGGGATATCAAGACATCTGCACCCGAATGTTTATGGCAGCAAAATTCACTATTGCAAGGACATGGAAACAACCCAAGTGCCCGTCAATTCATGAGTGGATGATTAAAATTTGGTATATGTTCACAATGGAATATTACTCAATTATAAGAAACGACAGCGAGCTAGCACCGCTTATACTATCCAGGATTAAGTTTAAGCTCATTATCCAAAGTGAGGTGACGCAAGATCAGGAAAATGGGCTCCACATGTACTTGCCATCAAATTGGTACTGACTGCTTAAAACTATGGTGCTCAAATGGTGGTAGCATTCACCAGGATTCGGGGGTGGGGGGGTAGACCCACATCTTAGGGATGTGGTGAGCATTGTGTAGGGGAAGGGCATACTTCTAACCCTTCCTAGGGTGAGGCAAAGATATAAAATGTAACCAAAATGTCAATACAAAATCCCCAAAAACATTTATCGGGTGTCGGGAAGGTGGGCCGGGGGAGGAGGCGATGGGTGTATACTTACATAATGAGTGCGATGCGCACCACCTGGAGGATGGACACACTTGAAGCTCTGACTCGGCGGGGGTGGGGAGGGACGGCAAGGGCAATATATGTAACTTTAATAATATTTGTACCCCCATAATATGATGAAATAAAAAATAAAAATGAAAAAGAAAGTACTAAATGTGCTATTTTATAAGTGTTTCCCATTTGTTTTTGTCCCCCTACTTCCCAGATTGTGAAGGTATTTAGTGATTCTTATTTATTTTTGTTATCTAGATTGGTGAAGTATCTGTGTTCTTTTTTTTTTTTCCTTTCAAAATTTTAGGGGGGTACAAATGTTTTTGTTGCATGGATAGCTTTTATAATGCTTAAGTTAGGGCAATTAGTGTGCCCATCATCCAAGTAGTAGTCGTTGTACCTGTTAGGTAGGTTTTTACACCTCCCCACCTTCCCACTCTCCCATTCTTGATTTCCAAGAACTTTTACTTCTCTCTGTGCCCATGTGTGTCTGTCGATTAGTTCCAGATTATTAGAGAGTACATGTGGTGTGTGTTTTTCCATTCCTGAGATACTTTACTTAGGATAATCGTCTCCAGTTTCATCCAAATTGCTGCAAAAGACATTAATTCATTTCTTTTTATGGCTGAGTAGTAGTCCAGTGTGTGTGTGTACACCACATTTTGTTAATCTACTCATGAATTGATGGGCACTTAGGTTGGTTTCACATCTTTGAAATTGTGAATTGTGCTGCAATAAACATTTGAGTGCAGGTGTCCTTTTAATAAAATGACTTCTTAATAGATGTCTATTTAGAAAAATTATAAACTTTAAAAAAATCTTTATTGAAACTATAACTGACAAAGAAAAATTGTATGTTCTTTAAGTATGGAAATATGATGTTTAGACAAGTTTGCACACTTAGGAAATTGTCACCACAATACAGACTAATTAACATTTTCATCATTTACGACAGGTCGTTTTTGCCCTTCTGCAATTCCTCACTTACACTCCAGCTACCTCCAACCCAAGGCAACCACTAATCTGATTTGTCACTAGAAATTAGTTTGCTCATTTTCTAGTTGTATTTTTTTAATGTTGAATTTTGAGAGTTTTTTAATACATTTTAGAGATGAGTCCTTTGTCAGATTTGTGGATTTTAAATATTTTCTCATTGTCTGTACAGTGGGTATTTCCCCCTCTAAAAGTTTTTAATTTGCATGAAGTATAGTTTATTAATTTTTTCTTTCGTGGATCATATTTTTGGTGTCATGTCCAAGAACTTTTCCCTGAACCCAAGGTCCTGCAGATTTTCTCCTATGTTTTCTTCAAAAAGTTTGTAGTTTTTCATTTTACATGTAAGTCTGTGATTCATTTTGAATTTATCTTTATAGAAGATGTGAGGATTAGGTTGAAGTTACTTTTTTTCATATTGATATCCAATTGATACAGCCTCATTTGTTGAAAAGATTGTCCTTTCCTTATTGGCTTTTCTTTTGCACCTTTGCCAAAATCAGTTGGCCACAAGTCTGTGGGCCTGTCTCTGGGTTCTTTATTCTGTTCCACTGATCTATGTGTTAACCCTTCCACTAATACCACACAGTCTAGATTCCTGTAAGTCTTCAAATCTGGTGGAATGATTCCTTATGTTTGTTCTTTTAAAAAATCGATTTAGCTATTCTTGTTCTCTTCTCTTTCTATGTAAATTTTAGAATAATCCGTGTATATCCATCCACAAATATCTTACAGAGATTTTGAAAAGAATTGCACTAAACCTGTATAACAATTTGGGGAATGTTGACATACTGTTTCTGAACTGAACTGGATTTGTTTGCAGCACATAACAGAAAGCCAAACACTGAAGCACCAGGTTTTTGTAGAGAGATACGTTTATTACCAGGCTGCCAAGCAAAGAGACAGGAATGAAACTCAAATTTGTATCCCTGAGGTGGGATTTGTGGCAGGTTTTATATTCAGATGGTAACAAGGCATGATCTGACTGGATTTTGCAATGAGGTGATGCGGAGAAGTATGATCTGACTGGATTCTGCCATGGGGTGATGCTAGGGCTCTATCTGATTGGATTCTGGATCTTGCCTGTGGTGTCCACTTCTGAATTCAGTCCCTGTTCCTAGGTCTGAGCACTTAGATTCTACCCATGGTTGCATGCTTGGTTCATCTGGGCATGCTCAGGTTATGTGACCTCTAACCTGGGGATTCATGGCAACTGAAAAATAACTCAAACCTTTTTTTCTTTTTTTGAGTCAGAGTCTCACTTTGTTGCCCCAGCTAGAGTGCCGTGGCATAAGCCTAGCTCACAGCAACCTCAAACTCCTGGGCTCAGGCGATCCTCTTGCCTCAGCCTCCTGAGTAGCTGGGACTACAGGCATGCGCCACCATGCCCGGCTAATTTTTTCTATATATTTTTAGTTGGCCAATTAATTTATTTCTATTTATAGTAGAGACAGGTCTTGCTCTTGCTCAGGCTGGTCTTGAACTCCTGACCTTGAGCGATACACCCACCTCGGCCTCCCAGAAAGCTAGGATTACAGGCGTGAGCCACTGCGCCTGGCCAACTCAAAACTTTTATTACATAAAAGTTGAACCTCATTGGTCTGTTGAGGTTACAATATTTATTATGTTAAGATCCAATTCATGAATATTTAATATCTATAATTTATTTAGATCTTCTTTGATTTGTTATTGGTTTTTGTACTTTTCCATATACAAGTTCAGTATATATTAATACTTTGTTAGATTTACATCTAAGTTAGTTGTTGTTTCTTTCCTCTCTTCCTCCCTTCCCCCTTTTTTCTCTTCCTTCTTTTATTGCTTCTTTTTTTTCCTTGTAAGCAATTGTAAATGGTAAAAAGGAGTGACATAATGTCTTTTGCAGCAACTTGGATGGAATTAGAGACCATTATCCTAAGTGAAGTATCTCAGGAATGGAAAACCAAACACCATAAATACTCTCAATTAATTGGGAGCTAATTGACAGGCACACGGGGGCACAGAGATATAGAGGTCATAGGAAATCAAGAAGTGGGGAGGGAAGGAGGGGGGAAAAACCTACCTAATCGAGTACAATGAACACTATTTAGGTGATAGGCACACTAAAAGCCTTAGGCATTATAAAACTGCAGTCCCCAACCACCAGGCCTCAGATTGGTAGTGGTCCGTGGCCTGTTAGGAACCAGTCTACACAGCAGGAAGCAAGTGGCGAGTGAGAGAATAAAGCTTCATCTGTATTTACAGCTGCATCCTCCAACCCCTTGTCTGTAGAAAAATTGTCTTCTGTGAAACTAGTCCCTGATGCCAAAAAGGTTGGGAACTACTGTTATAAAAGATATGCATGTAACAAAAACATTTTTACTCCTTTAATATTTTGAAATTTAAAAAATGGTAATATATTTAATTTTGTTTTCCACATGTTCATTGCTAGTATATAGAAATAGAATTGATTTTGGTTTGTTAATTTTGTATCCCACAATCTTACTGAACTCATTTATTCTAAATGATTTTTGTTTTATATTGTTTTACTAGACTCTTTACGATATTCTGTGCAGCCAGGTCTTCTGCAAATAACCACAGTTTTATTTCTTTGTTTTTCATCTGTGTGCCATTCATTTCCTTTTCCTGAACTTGCTGCATTAGATAGAACTTCTGTCAGTATGTTGAATAAGAGTAGTGAGAACAAGATATCTTTGCCTTGCTTCTTATTTTAGGAAGAAACTGCTGATACTCTTACCACTAAATATAAAACTTTAGGGTTTTGTAGATGCTCTGTATTAAGTTGAGGTTGTTTGCGTCTACTCCTATTTTTCTGAGAGTTTTTATAATGAATGGATGTTGAATTTTGTCAACATCCAACAAACAAAAAATGTTTTTTCCCGCAGTGATTGTGATTGTGTGATTTTTCTTCTTTTGTCTGTTAATATTATGATTTTTATGTTGATTGATTTTCAAATATTAAACCAGTCTTTCCCTGGAATAAATCCTATTTTGTTATGGCACATATTATATATATATATATATATATATATATACACACATATATATATATTGCTTAATTCCATTTGGTAACATTTTGTCAAGGATTTTTGTATCTATATACATGAGAGATATTCATTTATATTTTCTTTTTTTGTACTTTCTATGTCTGCTTTTGTTATCGGGGTAATACTAGCTTCATAAATAAATTGGGAAGTGTTTCTCTTTTTCTATATTGTGGAAGCGATGCTGTAGAATTGGTGCTAAAATACTTCTTTTAAATGTTTGATACAATTCAGTGAAATCATTGGGGCTTAGAAGCTTCATTTCTCAAAGTTTTAGAATTACTGTTTCAGTATCCTTAATAGTTATAGGGCTTTAAAAATTATTTATTTCATATTGGGAAAGTTATAAGTTTGTCTTTTTTGAAGAATTGATCCTTTTTATCTAAATTCTTCAACTTATGAGCTTAGAATTCTTTGTAGTACTCTCTTTATTATCGTTTGATGTCTGCAGGGTCTATATTTATATCCTCTGTTTCATTCCTGATGTGGGTTATTTGAATGTTCTCTCTCTTTTCTTTGCTAGTTTTCTTAGAGGATTGTCAATTTTACTTGTCTTTTTAAAGAATAAGCTCTGTGTTTCATTGATTTTTCTATATTGCTTATTTGTTTGCAATTTTTTGATTTTTGCTCCTACATTTATTTTTCTCTCATTCTTCCTGCTTTGGGCTTATTATTATTATTATTATTTGTTTTTGGTGGTGGTGGTTCTTCAAGTGGGACCTTACTTAGATTAGATTATTGATTTGAGATTTTTTTCTCCTTTCTCATATATGTGTTTAGTACTATAAATTTCCCTCTTAGCACTGCTTCATTTCTGTCCCACGCATTTTTATGCTGTATTTTCATTTTCAGAATTTTGAGTTTTTTTAGATAGGGTCTTGCTCTGTTGCCTGGGCTAGGTTCAATGGTACTATAATAGCTTACTGCAACTTCAAACTCTTAGGCTCAAGCAATCCTCCTGCCTCAACCTCCTGAGTAGCTGGGATTATACACGCATGCCAGCTAATTAAAAAAAAAATGTATAGAGATAGGGTCTTGCTTTGTTGCTCAGGCTGGTCTCAAACTCCTGGCCTCAGGCTATTCTCTCACCTCAGCCTCCCAAAGTGCTAGGATTATAGGCATGAGCCACTGTGCCCAGCTCAAAATATTTTTGAAAAATTTCTCTTACATGGGCAATATACATAACCATAATATTTGTGCTCCCATAATATGCTGAAATAAAAAAATATATAAAATAATAATAAAAATTCTCTTAACTATTTCTCTTTGATCCATACATTATTTAGAAGTATATTTTTCAGTTTTTTATACCTTTGGATATTTTCCTGTTATCCTTCTGTTATTGGCTTTTAGTTTGATTCCATAGTGGTTGGAGAAATCACTTTGTATAATTTCAGTTGTTTTAAAGTTATTGAGCTTTGCTTATGGACCAGATTATAGTATATTTTGGTATATGTTCAGTGGGCACTGGAATAGAGAATGTGTTCTGCTGTTGTTGCATATAATGTTGTGTAAATGTCAGTTACATCCTGTTGGCTGGTATTAAGTTTGTCTATATCCTAGCTGATTTTCTGTCTGTGTATTCTTTCAATTAAGGAGAGACAAGTATAGAGATCTCCAGCTATAATTGTTGGTTTTTCTATTTCTCCTTTTAGTTTTGTCAGTTTTTTCTATTTGTTGTTTTGAAGTTGTGTCATTGGTGCACAGACATTTAGGATTGCTGTTTTTTCTTGGTTGACTGACATTTTTATCGTTATGTAATGTCCCCCTTTGTCTCTGGTCATTTTCTTTACTCTGAAGGCTTTATCTGATATATAAGACCACACCTGATTTCTTTGGATTAAGGTTTACATGTTATACCGTTTTTTCTCATTTTACTTTTAACTTGTCTGTATTGTTATATTTGATGTAAGTTTCCCATAGATAGTGCATGCTTAGGTTATGCTTTTTTTGTTTGTTTGTTTTTAATAGTCTTTATTTCTAGAGAAGTTGTAGGCTCACAGCAAAATTGAGATTTCCCATATACCCTCTGTTGCCACACATGCATAGCCTTCTCCATTATCAACATCCCCCACCAGAGTGGTACATTTATGACAGTTGATGAATCCACATTGACACATCATTGTCACCCAAAGTTCATAGTTTTCATTATCATTTCCTCTTGGTGTTGTGTATTCTGTGGGTTTGGGTGGATGTGTAATGCCATGTATTCATTATAGTATCATACAGAGTAGTTTCCCTGTCCTAAAAATCTTCTGTGCTCCACCTGTTTACCTGTACCTCCAATCAGCTCCTGGCAACCACTGATCTTTTTACTGTTTCCATAGTTTTACCTTTTCTAGAATGTCATATAGTTGGAATCATAGCATATGTAAGTTTTTCAGGTTGACTTATTTCATTTAGTAATATGTATTTAAAGATCTTATGTCTTTTTATAGCTTGATAGCCCATTTCTTTATAGACCTGAACAGTATTCTGTCATCTGGATGTACCACAATTTATCTATTTACCTACAAAGAACATCTTAGTTGCTTTCAAGTTTGGGCAATTATGAATAAAGCTTCTATAAACATCTGTGTGAGTTTTGTGTGAATATAAGTTTTCAACTCTTTTAGGTAAATACCAAGGAGAGCAATTGCTGGATTGAATGGTAAGAGTATGTTTAGTTTTATAAGAAAATCCGACTGCCTTCCAAAGTGGTTGTACCATTTTGTATTCCCACCAGCAGTAAATGAGAGTTCTTATTGCTCCACAGCCTAGCCAGCATCTGGTCTTTTGCCAGTGTTCTGGATTTTGGCCATTCCAGTAGGTATATAATGGTTTCTCATTGTTGTTTTAATTTGCATTTCCCTAATGACATATTATGTGGAGCATCTGTCATATGCCTGTTTGCTGTATGTATATACCTTTGGTAAGGTGTCTGTTAAAGTCTTTGGCCCATTTTTAATTGGATTGCTTGTTTTGTTTTAGTTGAATTTTAAACTTTCTTTGTATATTTTAAATAACAGTCCTTTATCAGGTACATCTTTTGCAATGATTTTCTCCCAATGTGTGACTTATCTTCTTCTTATCTTAACATTATCTTTTGCAAGGAAGTCCCTCACCAGATGCTGGCACCTTGATATTGATTTTTCAATTTAATGAAGTCTAGTTGATCACTTCTTTCTTTCATGGGTGATTCCTTTGTGTTGTATCTTAAAAGTCATTGCTGTATCCATCTAGGTTTTCTCCTATGTTATCTTCTAGGAGTTTTATAATTTTGCATTTTACATTTAGGTCTGTGATCCATTTTGAGTTAACTTTTTGAAGGGTGTAAGGGCTGTGTCTACATTTTTTTTTTTTTGCTTGTGGTTATCCATTTGTTCCAATACCATGTGTTCAAAAAACTATTAGGTCATATTTTTTCTAATCTACTCTGCCAATCCATGTCTTTAAATTATTGTATTTAGTCCATTTACATTTAATACAATTATTTATATGTTAGAATTTAAGTCTGTCATTTGATTTCTCATTTGTGTTTGTTTTTATTTTTCAAATTTTTCCATTTTATTTATTTTTTTACCTGCCTTCCTATAGGATATTTGAACTTTTTTTTTTTTTTTTTTTTTTGAGACAAGGACTCGCTCTGTCACCCAGGTTACAATGTGATGGCATAGCTTACTACAGCCTCCAACTCCTGGTCTCAAACAATAATCCCACCTCAGCCTCCTGAGTAGCTGGGACCATAGATGCATACCACCACACCTGGCTAATTTTTCTATTTTTTTTTTTTTTGTAGAGATGGGGTCTCACAATGTTACCTAGGCTGGTCTTGAACACCTGGCTTCAAGCAATCCTCCTACCTTGGCCTCCCAGAGGTGCTAGAGTTATAGCTTTGAGCCACTGTACCCAGCCTGAATATTTTTTTAAAAGAATTCCATTTGACTTATCCATAGTGTGCCTCGGTGGAACTCTTTGTGTAAATAAATAGCTTATTACTGTCTACTAATGCTGCCATTTTACCACTTTCTGTGCAGTGTAGAAACTTCACCTCTCTTTATGTCCCTTTACCTCCTCTGTTTATGATATACTTGCCTTTACTATTTCCTCTACGTTCATTTAGAACCATTTCTGACAGTTTTATAAATTTGACTCAACCACCAAACATAATTTAGAAAATTCAAAAGAAGAAAAAAATCTATTTACCTGTATTTTTACTTGCTGTATTTTTTTCTCCTTTCTGTCCAGTCTTCCTTCTTTTAGTGTTTTCTTTCTGTTTATTAAACTTCCTTAAGCTGTTGTTTTAAAGGTAGGCGTGTTGCCAACAAAATCTTTTAGTTGCCTTCCTCTGAGAATATCCTCATTTTCCCTTCATTCTCGCCTAGTGTATTTCTCTGGTTATGGGACTCTGAGTTGATCTTTCTTTCAATACTTGAAAATGTTGTGCTACCTTCTAATGATCTCTGTCATTTCTGATGAAAAATATTCTGTCACTTAAATTGCTATTGCCCTTTAGATGTCATTTTTATTTATCTGTTTTTAAAGTTCTTTCATTGTCTTTAGTTTTTAGAAATTTGACTGTGATCTGTCTTGGTATGGATTTCTTTGGATTATCTTGTTTGGGGATGCCCACTTTATGAATCCATAGTTCTGTGTATTTTGTCAAATTTGGGAAGTGTCAGTCTTTATTTCTTCATGTATTTTTTCAGCTCCACCCTCTTTCTTCGTTTATCCAGGACTCTAATTTGATCTTTTGTTGAGGTTCCATAGTTCCCCAACTCTGTTTTATTTTCCAGTTTATTTTCTTTGTTTTTCACATTGGATAATTTCTATTGTTCTATCTCCCGGTTCACATTCTCAGCCTGTAATTTTTAGTAATGCAGTTTGTATGTGAGAGCAGAAGGTTTTAGAGAAAATCCAGCACTGAAACAATCAGGTCATATTCGTGACTATATGGGATGCACAATACAGCGACCACAGAATGGAACTGAATTCTCTCCATGTTTGGGTGATACAACAAGTACAATTTTATGTTTTGCTTTTTTCCCACTTTATATTTTATTTTTCACATGATTATGTTCTTTTGAAAATATTTTACTAATTACATAATATTCCATTTTATGTATAATTGATAATTTATTACTGGGCAGTTAGCTTATTGATATATTGCCAGCACTATAAATAACATCATGACCAGCATCTTTGTTCTGATATCTGTTTCTTCAGGGTCATTTCATAGATGTAGAATTACTAGACCAAAAGTTAATACTGTTAATACTGGTTTTTGTGTTTTTTATTTTTTATTTTTTTAGAGATAAGATCTCACTCTGTTCACCCAGGCGTGATCATAGAAGGGATGGGGCAAAGAGGGTAGATGATTGTGGGACAGAAACTCTGCTGTAACTATTGCATAGATTCAAACTTGGAAATCCCCTACAATAAGAAATTTATTCCTTACAAGTTCAGGATTAATAATTCTGTGACATATTAAGTGGCTCACATATAACAAAAGGTCATCGATGAAAGCAGGAATTACTTGGAAATTTATGCAAACTACTTAATCACCTGAATTATGAAAATGTTCCTAAGTAATTCTGTTCTCGAATTTGTGATAGGAACATTTTTCTTGGTAATTGGTGTAGTGTGCTTTATGGCACGAGTCACTTCATTACACTTCTCAGAAGAAGAAATGAGGTTTATGAATGATCTGAATTTGGTTTATTTAGTTCCTCATTATTCCATGTAGAAGAAGACATTAGAATACACTCTGCATTAGATGGGAAATGGAATTTTTGCTCACCTGTCATCCAAGAGTACAGTCAAAATAAAGATATTTTTCAGGTAAACAAAGATTTCATTACTAATAGTACCTCACTGAAGTATTAAAAATTACTGTTAGGTATAGTCCTGGAAGAAATTTTGCAATTATGAGTAAGCTGCCATGAACATTCATGTACAGCCTTTTCTGTAGATATAAGCTTTCAAATCATTGGGTAATCTAGAAATTTAGTTGTTGGATGGTATGGTGACACTAGATTTAGTTTTGCAGTAAACCACCAAACTGTCTTCCAAAGTGACTTACCATTTTGCATTCCTACAATAGCAAATAAGTTTCTGTTGTTCCACATTCTCCCACCAATTGGTATTGTCATTTTTTAGATGTTAGACATTCTGATAGGTGTGAGGTGGTATTGTTTTAATTTGAATGTCCCTGATGACATTATGTAGAACATTTTTTCATATACTAGTTTGCTATCTGTACACTTTTTTTGGTGAGTTGTCTGTTCATATCTTTTGCCCATTTTTTAGTTAGGCTGTTTGTTTTTATATTGCTGGGTTTTCCCGTATATTTTGAACACAAGTCCTTTATCAGGGATATATTTTTCAAAATTTTCCCCCAATCTATAGTTGGTCTTTTCATTCTAGTAACAATGCCTTTCATAGAGCAGTTTTCAATTTTAATAAAGTCCAATTTATTGATTTTTTGTTTGTACGGATCATCATGCCTTTGGTGTTATACCCAAAACTTTTCTCACCAAATCCATGGTTACATACATTTAATCTTGTTTTTCCTTCTGGTTTTATGGTTTCACATTTTACGTGTAGGCTTGTGATACATTTTAATTTAATTTCTGTGATTGGTATAAAATGCATGTCTAGTTTTATAGATGTTTATCCTGCTTAGTGTTCACTCAGATTCCTAGATCTATTATTTGTTTCTGTCAATAATTTTGGAAAGTTCTCAGCCATTATTATTTAAAATATTCCTTTTTTTTCTGCTCTCTCTTCTTCTGGTGATTCATTTACACGTATTTTATACCTTTTGAAATTGCCCCACAGGTTTAGATAATCTATTCTTTCTTTTCTCTTTTTTCATTGTTTTCACTGTCTGCATTTCAATTTCAGAAGTTTCCATTGACATATTGTCAAGCTCACCGATTATTTGCTCACCTGTGTCCAGTCTACTCATGAGCCCCTCAAAAGCTTGCTTTCTTTCTTTTGAGATTTTAAAATGCTTACATTTAAGTTACATTTGTGACAAAATGTATTCGAATTTCATACAGGCATTCTTTATTTCTGTTATGGTGTTTTTGATTCCCAGTATTCCCTTGTGGTTCTTTCTTAGAGTTTCCATCTTTCTGCTGACATTATCCAACTGTTTTTGCATGTTGTTTATTTTTCCTTTAGCACCCTTAACAGATTTATCATATTATTTTATTTTATTTTATTAACTTTTTTAAAGGCTGGTCAAGAGAAGCAGTGGGAATGGAGAAGGAACACAAAGGCTTCTGTAACTGGTTGTGATCAATTAGCTGTAAATCAGGCCAACCTTTATCATATTATTTTAAATGCCTTGCCTGATAATCTCAACATTTGTGTTGTATTTAAATCCTGTTCTGATATTTGCTTTGTCTCTTCAGAGTGTTTTTTCTTATCTTTTAGTTGCCTAGTAATTTTTCTGTCATAAACCAGAAATGTTCTTTAAGGTAATAGGAATGAAGGTAAAAACATCTCTAGGGTGAGAATTTATGTTAATTTGGCTAGTAGTTGGGCTTTATTTAATGCTTACTTTAATTGCCAGAGGCTTGATTCAAGTTCCTCTTGTGTTCTTGTTTTTTTCTCCCCTCTTGACTGGGCTTTCTTAGGTTCTCTTCCTCAGAGAGAGGGCAGCTCTTTCAGCTGTAATTCATACTGGGGCCCTATTGGTGCGGTGGTGAGTCGGGGTAAGAGGAAGTGTTCAATAATCCTATGTTAATCTTGGTCTTTCAGTGGCCTGTGTGGACTGCGTGGGCTGTGGCCTTCACAAGCGTTTCTCTGGTGGTATAGCCTTTCTCCCCCTTGGGTGAGACAGGAAGGGTACAGGGTGCTGGAGTGGGAGGAATGCCCTTTCCCCAACAGGGACAAAGCTCTGGGAAAGCCTGGAGAGTGGGCTTTGGTTGTGGAGAAGGCTCTGGGTGACCTGTTTCCCAGTGGTTACTCCTCTCCTCCTTTTGCCAGAGCCACAAGGGGATCTATCTTGCACATTTGCTGTGAGAACCTGGTTCCTGGAATAAAAGCCATGAAACTGTAGGGGCACCCACAAGACTGTGGCCCTCTGGCGGTTTCTTACTCTGACGTTCACACTCAGACACCAGAGAATCATTGAGATCACCATCAAGCATTACTGTGACTTGATGGCTCCGGTGGCTTCTGCTTCAAGTAAGCAGATCTTGGCCGTGACTCTCCATCCCTGTCCCCCCAGATTCCAGTGCAGCGTTTACCCTGCAGCGTCCCTCCCTCCTCTGCCCAAGAAAAGTCAGTGATTTTTTTTCAGTTCTTTCCGTTTCTTTCTTGTAAGCATGGGAGTGATTAATTCTAAGTTCTTTACATGTCAGAGCTGAAAAACGATTGAGCTTTGATTAGTTTTTGATTCATACCTACCTTTTTGAGGAACTTGTACTTCCTTAGTCTGAGGATTAGTTGGCCAATTCTAGAAATTTCTCCTTTTGAAACTTTTTTATACACATATTGAATATATTCATTCTACCCTCTAGTCTTTCAATCATTCACATTTTCCATCTCTTTATCTTTCTGATCTGCATCATAGGTAATTTCGCTGGGTCTGTCTTTAGTTTACTAATAATTACTATTTCTGTTCTTTATAATCCACTGTTTAATCTGTCCATTGACTTTTTATTTGTTACTACATTTTTCATTTTGCAAAGCTCTTTTGTGTTTGTTTTTTTCCAAATCTGCTTTTTATTTTAATCCCCAGAATATCTTATTTTTTAATATGTTTTTGATATGTTTAATGTATTTAACCATTTTAAACATACTTATTCAGTGTTATCTCTCGGATATTTCTCTTGTCTGAATTTGGGAGGTTTGTTCCTTCTGACTTGGTTTTTGTATCTCTTGCTCATAGAAAATTTTTCACTTTACATACTTTACATTTTGCATCAAGAGGACATAATCATTGTTATGGTTTCTGGGAAAGATTTTGTTTTGTTTTTCTTTTGTTTGTTTTAATTTGCTTATTCTTATTGCTTCTTTCTGGTGCCTCAAGTTTCACTGGCCTGGAACTTCTATGCTACTTCCACCACTCGAAGAGTTCCCAGGCATTATGGACTATTTACATTTGAGTTCTTTTTCAGAAAGAAGACTCCTATTTTTTTGGGAAACATAGTACACTCTTGTTTCTCCACTTTCAGCCCAGACTGAGATAGACAAACTTCCTTTTTGTCTATCTTTTGTCTGCCTTTATTCTGCCAGTGGGCTTTTCAAAATCCTCACAGCATGTGGGTGGATGTGAGGTGGTGGTGGCTTCAGCTCCCCCACCTGTGGAAGAGCCTTGTCTCCAGCCCCAGATTGGTACTGTTCAAGCTCTGTTGAGGGCTTGCCATATAATTGTGCAGCTTAAGAATTAATCTTAGGAGAAGGAGTACGTGCCCAGCCCAGAGCGGCGTGAGAGTCATATGTTCTGGCTTAGGTTCACCTAACAAACAGGGTTGCTGCTTGAAGGCATAACAAAGGGTCTGAGTTTCTGCAAATAGGCAAGACCTGCCCAGCCCTATATTAACAGGGGCCTGGAGGTCACACAATAAGCACATTGTTCCTATTATTGTTG
>CAUYPO010050324.1:0-16420 GCA_963574435.1 Cheirogaleus major | reverse complement strand
TCAGCCTAGCTCACAGCAACCTCAAACTCCTGGGCTCAAGCAATCCTTCTGCCTCAGCCTCCTGAGTAGCTGGGACTACAGGCATGCGCCACCATGCCCTGCTAATATTTTTTCTATGTATTTTTAGTTGGCCAATTAATTTCTTTCTATTTTTAGTAGAGATGGGGGTCTTGCTCTTGCTCAGGCTGGTCTCGAACTCCTGACCTAGAGCGATCTTCCCACCTCGGCCTCCCAGAGTGCTAGGATTACAGGCGTGAGCCACCGTGCCTGGCCTCAAATATGATTTTCAATGGAAGAAAGTTAATCAAAGAACCCTCTGAAATAGTGTTTTATGATATTGAAAACAGATATTGTTTCCAGAGATGATTCTATTCTTCTTAAAAGAATATTACAAAACCAGCCACACACACAAAAAATATTCTCTGTGCTCACGCTGACAGTGCCGTGGGTGAGACGAGGGGTCAGCCTGAAGAGGCTCTAGGGATTTTACCAGATCGTGCTGCCTGGTGGGTCTTCAGCGCAGAATTAACAATTGTGAAAATTCTTAAGATGCTTCATTAGTAGAATACAAGGCAGGCAGGTATAGAAGGGAAATCATGTTGTAGATGGGCTTTATTTTTCTAGTAGCTTTGTTGGAATGAGGAGCAAATGATGGAAGGTAAGGCTAGGCACAACGATTTGTTTGGATTTGGTCTTCTTTATAAGGAAAGCCTGTGGCTGTGTGTGTGTGTGTATCAGGGGTGCTCATTACCGGAGAACCAAAGAGTGGGAAGAATGAGGGGGCTTCTGGCTACATATCAACTGAGACAACGTGACCCCATGAAAAGTGAACTCTGTGGCCAGTTGCTTTCCGATATTTTTTCCCCTTCAATTTGGTTGTTTTATTGGAGTGAATTTTATCATATTCGCCTTTATACACAGGTGCTCTTGCATCTCAAATGGTAGTAATAGCCTCACCACAGATGTTTACTTTGTATAATAGATATGTGGAAAAAATCCACATTCGTAAGATTAATGTTCTGGAAGAGTCTAGCAGAAGTTTGTTATTATTCTAAATAGACTAGGACATTTTTCTTCCTGGATCATATGAAATTAAAACCTATTGAGTGAAATTGTCTTCACCATGAATCAACTTCATTTTTTAGGAAAAGGTGTCTCCTCTGTATTCATTGCAGCCATATTTTCTTCTTGTGTGTACTTGAGTATTTAGAGGAGACCTGGCCCGTAAGGAAGTCTAAAATCATGTTACTACCTATGTTCAGCAGCTAGTAAAACCACCTGGGATTATGAATAACTTTCTGTGTCCCATGACTTTTCATAAAAACATCAGTGTTTCCATTCCCTTTTTACTACTCTACCCTCCAACCCTGGCAACTTGTTCATTTTAAATAATTCTTCTATAGAAATTTGAGAAGAAATTATATTTCATGTATATTCAAGTATGAAGTTTTAAAGTGCTATATGATAAACTTTTTGTTTAGCTTCTTTTTCCTTTACTCTCAACGTAGTCATTTAGAACAACCTATTCGTAAAATGGCAATTGCATTAACGGTATACTTTCTACAAAAATTTTTTTGTGGCTGGTTCACTGATTAAATGCCAAACAGTGGCATTATTAAATCAGTGTAATATTAAATTGCTTCATATGGTAAGTGAGTCAGATGACATATGAAGCCCAGCTTATCTTTGGCCTATTTAAGGAAAACATGTCCCTTTTGGTCTTTTATGGGTAGGTCTGGTTGCTTTTTGTGCAATCAGCAGGAGGAAGAAATGCACTTTGGAAAAAATAAAAAACACTTTGAAAAGGTGAAAAAAATTATTTCCTCCAGAAATTCATATATTGAAGTCCTAGCCCCTCAGAATGTGACCTAATTTGGAAGTCAGGTCATTGCAGATGCGATTGATTAAGTTGAGGTCAGGGCGTGCCCCAATCCAATATGGCTGGTGTCCTTATAAGAGGAGAACATTTGGACACAGAGATGCACACGGGGAAGTCCAGGTGGGGATGAAGGCAGAGATCAGGGCGATGTTTCTGTAAGCCAAGGAACACCAAAGATTGCCAACAAACCACCAAAAGCTAGGAGAGAGGCATGGAAGAATGGATTCTCCTCGTGGCCCTCAGAAAGAACCAAGCCTGCCAACGCCCTGGTCTCAGACTGGAAGCTTCTAGAACTGTGAGGCGACACATTTCGGTTGTGTAAGCCACACAGTTTGTGGCACGTTGTTTCGGCAGCCTTATTATACTCCTACAGATTGCAAAGGCGAAAACCACCAAATACCATGGTCTTTTGCCATTTCCCCGTGGTGGTGGCATGCCACCAGGCTAGACAGTGAATAGAACAAACCAGGTGCTGGCCGTATTTGACCACTTACCAACATCGCCGTAAAAAAAAGGCAGAGTTATTAAAGGATCTGCAATCACTGGGTAATTCAGCTCTCGACGTTGATGGATGGAACTTGGCTTTTCCTCCTTGCCAAGGCTGCTGACTGGGTACATGTTTAATTCATGAGGCCCAGGACAGGAAGGGATGCCAAAGGCTTAAGAATATTTTAAGAAACTCTTTTGAGATGCCGGGCGAGTTATCAGGAGGTGTCAAGCAAGGAAGCTGAGGTACTGCATCAACCCAGCTGGGGACAATTACCCCAGGCAGAGGCTGGAAGCAGTGACCATGGTCTTGGGAAGCCGCTCTGTTCTCTGTGCTCATCTGGTATTGACTTGGGTCGGTTCGAGGGTCTCTCTGTCTCACGTGGAACGCAAGCTAATCCGATTTGGGAGGATGGACATAGTCCTTGGGCTTCCACCTGCCTATGGTTTGACATTCAGTCATTCCTCTGCATTGGCAACGGCCTCCACTGAGGGAGTCGTTTAGATGACAGCATGTGGCTTTAGCTCAACATCTCAGGAGGCCCATTAGGTACACATTTTCATCACCCTATTAACAAAATGGTATTTGCAATTATTTAGCACAATGGATTACTTTCTGCTGCGAGGAGAGAGGACAGCTTTAAGTGTGGACAAGTTGCCAATGTGACCCTCATTTTTCTATATAAAAAGAAAAGTCTTTTCTATAATAGCGATTCTGATAAAGAAGGCACGGATTCAGACAGCCATAATGATGGGAATTCCAGCTAGGTGTAATGAATTATAATGAAAAATGCCCCTTGCCTTTTAACTCTCTGTTATGGCCAGAGGATTTTAATGTTTCATACTATCTATTAATAAACTGTTAAAATTACTTGGAATCACGCAAGAGAACCAAGAATAAAGTGTGGTGGGTGCAAAGTTGTCAATCTAAGCATTTTATTTATTACCAAGGAAACATGCATCCAAGTCCAAATGAGTCTTTCCAAGTTTGTGTAACTCTACTGAAAGCGTACCAGGTTAAAAGGAGGAGTTAAAATACAGAATTCATCAGTGGATGAAAAACAGGAAAGTGTTAGATATCCATTGCCCTTTATGTTTGGGGAGTTTCAGTATCAAAGACCCTATGAACTTTCCTTTGGGTCTTGGTTAGGAAAAAAAAAAAAATATCAAAGAGCAAAAACTGACAGCAACAGCCATTCTGAGACGTGCTGTCAAGATGTGTCAAAATATGCCACTATATCCTCCCCTTTCTATCTGTCAAAGTCATCGATTATTTTCAATAAAGAAAGCCAGTGACAGTTGCTAGAATTGTAGAATTCAGCATACAAACTGGGTGATGCCTGTCATTCTCCTCTAAACAGACAAGAAGAAATTTACTCACTGCATCGGAAGCATATTTTTGGAAGCATATTTAAATACAGTTTCATGAAGGGTAAAAATGAAAGGCAGAAAAATGAAATGTCTATTAGGCCTCAAGACCCTTTCCTTGAGTTTATTGGGATTTTCCATGAAACCGCTTATTTTATGCCCTCCCCTCAAAATAAAATGAAGCGATAATAAATTAAGAAAACAAATTTTAAACTGTTTCTTACTTCTAGGTAAGAGGTACTTGGGTACCCTGGAGTTTTCTAGTAATCAGTGAATACCACGATCCCTCTTAAGTGCAGCTGGCCAGTCACTGTGGCTCACAGGAGTCATTCAAGGTTTGGGATGTATAGGAGCAGTTGAATGGCTTGCCTATTTTATGACCATAAATTCCCTGGTATCCCAGGAGAAGAGTAAAATCTACAATAGAGGTTCGCTAGAGCCGTGAAGAATGATTAACAATGGGGAGTTCCTGTTGGCAGCAGTATCCCAATTTTCGGGGGCAGCAGGGTGTGGTCCAGAATCGGGGGATAGTGATGGGACACAGGGATTAATGTCCCCATGCTTCTGCCAAGGCATCCTGAGTTATGATGTGAGTCCAGAGCCCACCTTCCTGGCTTCCCTGTGTTTGCAGCCTAGTTCTTTAAACATTCCTCAAGATTCTCAATGAGCTCCCTAACATTCTTCCCATAAGTTCCAATTTCACTTCTATCTACCAAAGTTTATTATTTTTATTTTTCTTGCAACTAAGAAACCTGACTGATGAAATGTGACTTCCTTTTGCTTGCAAAACCTCTGAGGGCTCAAAATGTGCTCAGGTTAGAGCAAAGCTGTTAACTAGAACCTACTATATTAATATAAGATGGTATTTGGTTGTTTTTCTCGGTGTCAAGTTTGATCACCTCAATGTGCTCAGTGGATACCAGAGAAAAATAAAGAGTCTATTCGCTATAATGCAAAATTAATAGTAATAGTGGCAAAAGCAGCTAACATTTGGAATCTTAGCTATGTCACGCATTGTGCTAAAAGCGTATATAGACTTTTTAAAAATGTAACCATCTCAACAATTCTAAGCCAAAAGTACTGTCGTTATCATTCTATTTATGCAGAAACTGAGGCACAGAGAGGTCGTGTAACTTGGTGAGTGGGTTAGGGTTAGGGTTGGGGTTGGGGTTAGGGTTAGGGTTAGAAGCTCAGAATCGGTGAAGCAGGTTTCAATCAAAGAGCTGTCTGATTCAGAACTTGGGGTCCTGACCTTGTGTACCCTTAATCGTACCGCTTCTGATATTTAAAAAGCCATGCAATTTCAAGATAGTTCTACTAAGACCTTAAGAATAAGCCTACAAGTTATTTTTATTGAATTATGTGTTAGACAATACCAGGAACAGGCCATAACTTCATAGGTTTAAATGTGAGTTTGCAAGGAGACATATTGACTTTTTTTTTTTTTTTATGGTAAAAAGGAAAGGAGTTATCTTTGAAAGGTGAGTGGGTGCGGGATTGGGGAAATTGGGTGCGGTTTACAGTAGTTAGTTAGGTCTACAAATTATGTTAGCTGTCATCACCTAAAGTTGTATCTGCAGCTAGACAGAGCCATCCTCTGAATAATAAGTTTTCCTTTCCTTTTCTTTTTTGTTTTGTTTTGTTTTGTTTCTCAGCCTCTATAATCACAAAATTTTTTTCTCTTTGAGACAGGGTCTCACAATAATACGTTTTTCTGATATCAGTGCATCATTGGTTTCAGGGAAAAAAAATTTACATGGGATACAATTGCCTGGTACTCTACTTAAGTCTAACTTGCAAAACCCAGGGTCTCAGTTCTGTCATTAGCTACATGCATGAGCAGCTGCATTTTCAGGAGACATTTTTAATAAATAAACATTAATTTGACTACTTGAAATTCGTAGCAATAAGCCCTACTTAAGAGTACAGTTTAAAGCTCTTCAGAAGAAAGATGTAAAGGATTAACAGTGCTTAAATCAGGAATGAGCATACTGAAACACACTGGTTGGCGAGCTTTGATGGGCGTTTTCAAAGAATCTCCTGATGCCTGTTTAGGACAAACGCTATTTGGTTTACTTATAAAATGTTAAACCTTTTATAAAATCAAAACATGGAATCTCGTCCTCAAGCTAAGCAAAAACTTTTTCCTAAAGTTCCTTTTAAAATGTTAAATCTGTTACAGAAATGTCAAGAAAAGTTTCCTGAGGAAAAACCCGCTTATAAACTAACAAAGACTAAATGCAAAATATGCTTATTTCTGAAATATATGATACACATATATTTAAATGTACAACTTTACATATAATATATAAAAGACATATATTATATGTAAAAATGAAATAGATCTATAATATACTTAATATGTATAAATACATGTATACTCCATAAAATATTCATGAAGTTAAAAATCGGTACAATTATTGTAGATTATAACTGGTTTATACCCTTGTTTATTGCTTTTCTCTGGCTATAACTACTAGTTCTGCTTGCTCTTGGATCACATTACACTATTAAATCTTTCGATAATTTGAAAAAAGTATTGCTTCCAGCTGTTGCTCCAAAGGCAAACCAAAGAGACCTGCTAAACTGATATGAAAGCTATCAAACCTGCTCTGTTCGTAAGAATTCCCTTTTCTGTACTTGCATTTGCATGTTGTTGTTTTAGATTTAGCAAAGCCAAATCCCTAAAAGGCGAATAGAATGGGGCAATAATCCATGATTATCACTAATGCACAAATGCCAGAGTTTGTGAGTGTTGCCGGGGGCTGACGGATTCGCCTTCTTCAGTCTTGTTTTCTCCTCAGTCTCCATGCTTGCTTTCTTCCTTGTGCTGTGGAGATAAGAAAACCTTTCTGTTTTACTTTTACCTGGAAGAAGAAAGGTTAAAAATTATCATCGTAAATATTTTAGTGGTAACGACATCAGGCTTGAAAGAAGAATGTTCACACAAAACAACTAAAACTTTGCATACCGCGACAGAACTTTCTAGAATTTGTTATTTCAGAAATAGCTAATGAAATTTTTTTTTAAAGCGAAAGTCCTACTAAAAAAAAAAAAAAAATGAGGTAACTACTTGAAAGATTGAACTATAATGAGTTACTGAGCAACTGCAAGCTGTTTAGGAGACCTGATTTTGTGGATGCAAACTAAACCCCCCATCAGAAAAGAAATAATTCACTGGATAGATCATTAGTCTGACTTGATTTTCCTTCATTTATTCATGAAATATTTATTGAATGTCTACTACATGCCAGGCTTTGTGCTTGACAGTTAGCGTGTGATAAATGTTACAGCCACTTTCCCTGGCTGGCTGGAGCTAAAATTTGGTGGGTGAGAGAGAGAGAGGGTGATTACAATATTATGTGCTGGATGTAATAGGGGAGTAAGTAGAGAGTTCCAGTCTCAAGGATCTGGGAAGGTTTCCAGAAGGAAGCGATTAAGCTGGGGTTTAAGGGAATAAGAAATCAGCAGGAAAAGGAGGGGGGGAGGTAAGAGTGTTCTATACCAAGAAGGATCATGTGCATGTGCTCAGAGATAAGAGAGACCCTGGGCTACCTGAAGATGCAAAGGAGTTCCATGCAATTGCAGCTGGTCCAGGATTAATAAACTAGACACAGGTTGCAATGAAGTGATAAGAGCTGTGAAAATACACCGAGCCCTGGCCTGCAAATAAGGGGCTTCGATAACCAATAACGAAGGGCAAAAACAGGTGCAATAAAACCGGGCAGCTAGGCTAGAGCCCAAGACCGAATGAGAAACAGCCTAAATGCTAATGGCTGGATACTTCCACCGAGGCAGATGAACTGCACATCAAGAAGACAGATATGCGGTAGTGGACGGAGGAAGGCCAGCAATGATAGACAGCATTCTGGAAAATAGTTGAGAGTGTTTTGAAGCAGTATTCATTCAGGAATAGGTCTCGACAGGCCGACATGGTCGATGATGATGAACATTGAAAAAGAGTATTATTTCGAGGATGGATGGGGGTGAGTGTGAGTAAAATATGACTTTCCTTTTGGAGGA
Source organism: Cheirogaleus major (assembly GCA_963574435.1). Taxonomy (NCBI): domain Eukaryota; kingdom Metazoa; phylum Chordata; class Mammalia; order Primates; family Cheirogaleidae; genus Cheirogaleus; species Cheirogaleus major. The sequence goes on along the minus strand of CAUYPO010050324.1, from coordinate 8,664 downwards.
AATTAGGTAGGTTTTATAGAAGAGTCTTTTGTCAATTCTCCAAAAGTTTCTAGTCCAAATAACCTTGGGGGTCATGGTTAGGTACCCATTATTGTCTCTTCTACATTAATAACGGCTACTTATATTTAAAGAGATGAGCTCTTTTAAGAAATTAAATGAAATATATCAGTGGCACAGAAGAGTATAGTGAATTACATAGCAAATGCATTTGTGTCTTCCACCCAGTTTTATCAAATACAATTTTGGCCAAATTTGCATAAGATATTTTTAAGAACTAAAACATTACAGATATTTTAAATTTCCATGTACACCACTCTCCAATACCATTCCCCTCCCTCATTCCAGAGGGAGCTGTTATCCTGAATTTGGTGTTAATTATTTCTATGTATGTATATTTTTTATAATTTTACTACCCATATATCTATCCTTAAAGAATATAAAGAATTGGTGTCTTAAAAATAACTGTATAAATGGCATTGTACCGTATGTGCAACATTCTATATTCTTTTTTTATTCCGCATTGTTTTTGGGATTTATCCACGTTGACAAAGGAAGCTCCCATTGATACTTTTAACTCAATAGTATTTCATTCTTTTACTCTACCATATTTTAATGACACTTCCTTCTGTTGATAGATATTTACGTCGTTTTACAAACTCTTGCTTTTAGAAATAATGCTGCACTGAGTTAACTACCTACCTCGTGAAAGTGAGAGGGTGCAGGAGTTTTGGTATGTGTGCGTAGGTGTGCATGAAATTGGAGTTGCTAGGTCACAGGAAACACTCAATTCCAATTTTACTAAAATTTTACTGCTTTCCAAAGTGGCCTTATCAGTTTATACTCCCACTAACTGTGTACAGAGTTCATATTGCTTTGTATCTTTGTCAGCATATAATATTGTCATTTAAATGTGTGTCTATCTAATGAGCGTGAGATGGTGTATCAGTCAGAGTCTAGCTGACAGCACTCTAGGTCTTTCAACAGAGGAAATTTAACACAGGTAATTGACTGGACAGATGATGGAATAGCTGAGAAACCAAACTGGACAGTGAAGCAACAGCCCCAGCACTATCCATGATGGTAGGAGGCCACTTTGACCCGAGCGCGGACAGGACCAGTGGAGGAGGTGGCGTTAACAGAGGTTGGAAACTGGGGCCAGCTGAGCGAAACTGCCACCAAGGAGGTGAGGGTGAGAGGTAAGGGGTGGGACTCACAGAGACTGCCAGAGATCCCGCAGGAAGCAGAGCGAAAAGGGGAGAGATCTTACCCGGAAGCTTGGGGACATTACATGCGGCATAAGAAAGAGCAGGAGAAGAGAGGAAAATTAATCTGAAAGGAGACAGTTGACTAGAACAAATAATTCTGCATTGTGGGGTTTTTGTTTGCACGTCTCTGATTCGCAGTGAACATTTTTTTCATGTTTACTGGTCATTTTGTTCCCTTTCCTATGAATTGTTGTCTATCTGTTTTTGTCCATGTTTTTGCTATTGGTTGCCCATTTCTAATTTATTTTAGGGATTCTTTATATATTCTGGATGTTAATGTTTATCCCCTGTATGTATTGCTAATGTTAGTCAGAGTCTGTTAATTTTCCACTTCGTTTATAGTACAGAAGTTTTGAAATCTAATATACCAACTTGTTCTTAACTTTTAAGGCTAGCGCTTGTGTTTTGGTCAAGGAAACCCTTCCCTATCCTGAGTCGTGTTCCCCTGTGTTCTCTTTTTAAAATTCTAGTTTCACTTTTCATGTTTAGGTCTTTAAGGCCCTGGAGGTTTACTTTGCTTATGGTGTGATATAAAGATCTTTTAAAAATGTCTTCCCAAGAGGTACCTACTTATCTCAGGTTATTTTTTAATGCTCTTTTTTATTGCTACCTTTCTCCTATATTCAATTTCCATGTATGTAATGGTTCCTTCTTGTATGAATCCATTTCTGGAATCTCTACTGTGTGTCAATGTCTCATTTATAGCCCTGAGCAGCATGCCATCTTCATTAATATAGTTTTAAAATAAAACCTAATTTCCAGCAAGACCAGTCCCCTCCCTTTAATTTCAAACTTGACTAGGCTATTCCAGACTTTTCAATGCTTTCTATAAATATTAAAATAATTGTATTAAGTTCCACACTAAGTCTGTTAAGATTTTAATTTGTTTTGCTGAATATATAGATGAATATAAGCAAAGTTATCATTTTTATAGTTGTGTCTTACCATTTATTAACATGGTATATACATCTCTTCTGTTATTTAGGTCATCATTTATATATTCTTTCATTCTTAAAGAAAATATGTATGTTTTTTAATTTCTTCCATAAAATTATTACATATTTTTGTTTTTTTTGTTTTGACATATTATAGTTTGGGTTGTCATTACAAATTGCTTCTTAATTAATTGCTGCTGGTGCAAAAGAACATAGATGATTCTAATGTACTCAACTTACATCCAGAAAATTGCCAAACCATTTTATTAGTTCTAACTTTGTCTCTAGATTCTCTTGGATTTTCATGAAGACAAAATCATACCATATGTGAATTATAGTAAATTTATTCTTCCTTCCCGACCCTTACGGCTTTTACTTATTTTTCGTGTCTTACCACATTGGCCTGAATCTATCGAACAGACGTCGTAACAGCTGTTTGGTTTTTGCTTTAAAAGGTACTCTAATGTGTCTTCATTAATTATGCTTTTTGTTCTAGGATTTTTGTTGATTTCTCTTTTCAGGTTAAGAAAGGTCACTTTTCTTCTTCGTTTGCTAAAAGTTTTTAAAAATTTAATTAAACAATAGGTGTTAATTGTATGAGATTCTTTTCCTGCATCTATTGAGATGATCAGATGGCCTTTGTGAAGCAGTGTTTTGGAGACTAATGCTCTGCCTCACTAAAATTTGAACTTGAAATATGCAAAAATCAATACTGTGTATTTCCTATGGACATACATAGATGTAGAAGCACTTTTTAAAAGGACTATAAGACTGTGTACAGAAATGATTATAGGTGGTGCTTTTGAAGAGAGGGAGAGAAAGAAATTGAAAGAAGGTGGGTAGAGAGAGTAGTAGTGTGGGTAGAAAAAGAACATTTAGCTTCATCTGTAATGTTCTAAGCCTTTGACAGGGCAACATTTTCACATTTAACTTCAATAATTGTTTTAACAATGTGTATTTAGAAAAAGCTAGTGTATCACATTAATGATGATAAATTTTAGGCATAGGAATATGGGTGAGTGTCACTCCTTTCTTTGTACTATTCTATAATTGTTTAATTTCCAAAAACAGCCAAAAATACCAGTTACAAGGTATTGTTAATCTAATTAGTGACATTTGGTTTAAGTTGTTCAGGTTTAAGTTTGGTCTCAAAATTTTAAATTTGGAGTCAAGAAGTTGAAAGCATGAACTGTGTTTCTTCGTACACAGCATCATTCAATTAAAACTCATGTATTTAAGTGCCTAATTGAGTATGGATTGGGCAAGGCAATTACATAGACCCGTCAGCTGACAGTATGGGTGGAAAATATAAACAGCATTTTCAAAGAAGCATTAAACCAATGTGAGAATCGAAAGTGAAATACCGTTATCACATACAGACCGATGGTAATGGTGATTCTTGGTTGGGGCAATCATATTTTAGGTAACCAATTCCTATTTCCTTTATATCATTAAACGGTATATTGTGTTTTTCCCTGGTAGGGTCTCTTTCCCTCTAATTTTCATGCTTTTCCCTGTTTTTGATGAGGAACTTGAAAATCAAGCTTTTACGTTATATATTAAGTAAGAGTATCTCATTGCAGTTTTGATTTGCATTTCCCTGATGATTGGAGATGTTGAGCATTTTTTGATATGTTTGTTGGCCAATATCTCAAGAATGGAAAAACAAGCGCCACATGTACTCACCAGAAAATTGGTATTAATGGATCAACACCTAAGTGGACATATAGGAATAACATTTGTCGGGTGTCGGGCGGGTGGGAGGGGGAGGAGGGGATGGGTATATACAAACATAACGAGTGAGATGTGCAATGTTTGGGGGATGGTCACGCTGAAGCTCTGACTTGAGGGGGGAGGGGGGCATGGACAATATACGAAACCTTAATATTTGTACCCCCATAATATGCTGAAATAATAAAAAAAGAAAAGTCAAGTTTCATCTAAAAAAAAAAAAGAAAAAGTAAGAGTAAAATGTCTTAGCGTAAGGATTTGAGTACCTAGTGCTGGGTTGTCCGACAGACAGATTGACAGTCCGAGCATGGGCTTGGGAGCCAGTAGAACAGGAACACGTGCACAAATACGTGCATTTGTGTGTGTGTATGTGTGTGTGTGTATACTTTTAAACATACTTCAAATTAAAACAATGAAAATAATCATAATGAGAAAATTCAGAGTTGGACTTATGTTTACTTTATGCTCTGGTATTGATTTAATTTGGAATTGTGTGGTGGGAGGGGTGGCAGGGGGGAAAATGAGTCCCATAGACCTAATGCTCTGGGCCGCCAGACGTTTAAGTTGCCCATAGGAGCACATCTTCTAATGAGCAAAAAACAAAACAAAACAATACAAAGAAAAAAAGATAAATGAACTGTCATAGACTTTTTCAGACAGATGACTGCGCCAGGCGTGATGTACATAAATTGCAGACTGGGTGGAATATAACTAAGGAGGTCTGTGTGTGGGTATAAAATATGAACAAAGTAAACAAAAAATCAGATACCCTCTGATTAAATATCAAAATAGCTTCAAAGAAGAAAAAAATTCCCAAATGGGTAAAAGAAGATTAGCCTACAAAAGAGGACAAAAAAAAAAAAAAAAAGCTGGGCCTAGGGTACTTGGGGATCTGGAGGGACACGTCTGTGGGGGTGAAGAGGGACATCTAGGCAGAGAGAAGAGATGTGCAAAGGTGGGAGGAAGAAGACGTCGTGTTCTCTGAATATTTCTCACCCAACAACCACATTGATGTTCCCTGAGCTTGTTCGTCCTTCTATGAATCTCCTTCATCAACGATGTTTTCCAACACCAAATTCCGTCCTGATGTGGTCGGAATGAGTCCAGGGGGAGAGAGCTTGAAGACTGGAATATTGGTGACTTGAAATGTCACTCTTGCCTATGAGGGCAGTGGGCAAATAGACTTTAGTTTTGTTCCCAATATGCACAGAACCTGGAGTTATGTTTGTCACGCTTTGTCGTATTGTTTGAAGTTACAAAGAGAAAGAAATTGGAAATGGTTAGGCTTTAATAATGTCGGGAAAGGTGTTTTATTGAAGCAACAATTCTGAAGAAAGTAGAGATTCAGATTTTCCTTAATGTTGGCTCCCAGAACCTTTGTTGCACTAAGTATTAAAATAATAGTATTTTTTGAATATCAGGTCTGATTACTTACGTGATTTTATAAAGATGTATACATGAGCAAATTTGGTGATTAAGGGTTAGACTTTGGAGCCAGATTTGAATGCGAGCTCCACTCTATTCTGGCTTAGTGACCTTGCGTAAGTTGCTTAAATACCCCGAGCCTCAGTTTCCTCATCTCTAAAATAAGGTAATGATCCATCCCTCATAAGTTTTCTATGAGGAATAAATGATACAACGCAGTGAAATGTAGCATAGTGCCTCAAATAGCACAAAGGTTGGGGCAAATGGTGATGATGGTGTAGACATGGTGGTTACTAGACATGGAATTTATCAATAGTATATTCTGTGTTTGTGTAACAATGGTATTGTAATTAATTGCATGTGCAAAAACCAAACTTTAATGGCTTAACCAAATGGTGGTGTATTTTCCCCATGTCAGGGAGAAGCGGCCGAGGGCTTATCTAGTTGATCGAGTAGATCTTCTAGCACCCAAGCCCCTTCCATCTACCTGTTCTGCCACCCTTAGCAAATGACCCTCTCATCTCCATAGTCATGAGATTCTCCTGCCCCTATTAGAGTATGGGAATCATACCCATACTCTAATACAAAGAAGAGAAAAGTGTACCAGGCAGAATATCAGGGCCAGTGGAGTCTGTCCTTTTCATCAGGAAAACAAAGCTCTTCTAGAAGCTCCACCCAGTGGGCTTCCTCTTATACCTCATTGGCTGGAATTCAGTCACATGAGCATCCCTCATGCAGGGGAGCCTGGGAAACTGTCTTTTTAGATAGTGCTGCCCCAAGCAAAGTTGTGGTTCTCACAGGAAGGGAAGAAGGGAGGATAGATACTGAATTAATTAATTAGCATTGTCTGTCATACCTGGCATTTAAGAATTACTTGCTGCCTGCCCCTCCAAGTGTCTACGGCCTTAGGAATGAGTTGGCGGGGAGGGGAGGGAGAGGAGATGGTGGGGCGGGAGAGACAGAACATTTGAATATGTCCTGATTTAATAAAACACCTATATTGCGGTGGCTTGGCAACACCAACTACCTCTTTAGGAGAAAGTAATATTAAATACTAGGCAAGAATTTTTAGTTCCTCCTAAATACACTTGACCCTTGAACAAGGCAGGGTTTAGGGACACCAAGCCCTAGGCAGTCAAAAATCTACATGTAACTTTTGACTCCCCCAAAACTTACCTACTGATAGCCTCTGCTGACCAGTAGCCTTACTGCTAACAGAAACAATCGATTAACACGTATTTTGTATGTTATATGTATTATATGCTGTATTCTTACAATAAAGTAAGCTAGAGAAAAGAAAACGTCATTAAGAAAATCACAAGGAAGAGAAAATATATTTACTATTCATTAAGTGGAAGCGGATCATCATAATGCTCTTTCCCTCATTGTCTTCAAGCTGAGTAGGAGGAGGAGGAGGATGAGGAGGAGGAGGAAGGGGTCAGGGTGCTGTCTCAGGGGTGGCTGAGGCAGAAGAAAATCTGCATGTAAGTGGACTTGTGCAGTTCAAATCCATGTTGTCCAAGGGTCAACCATATGCTCTTGTAATATAGGGAAGCAAGGTGATTGGTTACAAATGAGGCTCAGAAATCAAGCACTCATTACTTCAAACTCTGGTCCTATCCCTAGTTGAATGTGTGATTTGGGGCAAGTTGTTTAATCTCTCTAGAATGTAAACTTCTATAAGGGCAGAGCTTTGTCTTGTCCCTAATGTATCCCCATCCACTATGAGAGAGCTTACCTGGAGTGGGTGGTTCAATATTAGTTGAACGACTGAATGGATGAATAAATGAAATTCTATGAACCCTGGATTCCTTAGCAGAAAAAAAATTAATAGAGGCCATCTTTTGTTTTCTTTTTAAATTTTTTTTTAATTTCAGTGGTACAAATGTTTAGGTTACACATATTGCCTCATTAGGTGTGAATATACCCATTTTCTCGTATCCCCTCCTATCTGTCCAACGCCTGATGAATGTCACTACTAAATGTGCACATAAGTGTTCATCAGTTAATACCAATTTGCTGGTGAGTACATGTGGTGCTTGTTTTTCCATTCTTGAGATACTTCACTTAGTAGAATGGGTTCCAGCTCTATCCAGGATAATACAAGAGGTGCTAGATCACCACTGTTTTTGTGGCTGAGTAAAACTCCATGGTATACATATATTACATTTTATTAATCCACTCACGTACTGATGGGCACTTGGGTTATTTCCACATCTTTGCAATTGTGAATTGTGCTGCTATAAACGTTCAAGTGCAGATGTCTTTTTACAGAATGTCTTTTGTTCTTTTGGGTAGATGCCCGGTAATGGGATTGCTGGATCAAATGGTATTTCTACTTGTATTTCTTTGAAGTATCTCCATATTGCTTTCTACAGAGGCTACACTAGTTTGCAGTCCCACCAGCACTATATGAGTGTTCCTATCTCTCCCCATCCACGCCAACATTTATTGTTTTAGGACTTTGTGATAAAGGCCATCTCACTGGGGATAAGTGATACCTCATTGTGGTTTTTATTTTTATTTCCCTGATGATTATAGATGTTGAGAATCTTTTCATATGTTTGTTGGCCATTAGTCTATCTTCTTTTGAAAAGTTTCTGTTCATGTCCTTTGCCCACTTTTTGATGGGGTTGTTTGATTTTTTTCTTGCTGATTTTCCTGAGTTCTATAGAGATTCTAGTTATCACACATCAGATGTGGAACATGCCAATATTTTCTCCCATTCTGTAGGTTGTCTGTTTGCTCTTGTGACTATTTCTTTGGCTGTGCAGAAGCTTTTCAGTGTGATCAGGTTCCATTTATTTATTTGTGTTGTTGCTGTGATTGCCTTTGGGGTCTTTTTCATAAATTCTTTGCTTAGGCCAGTGTCATAAGAGGTTTTCCAACATTTTCTTCTAGAATTTGATGGTTTCACACCTTAGGTTTATGTCTGTTATCAACTGTGATTTGATTTTTGTGAGAGGTGAAAGGTACAGGTCCTGTTTCAGTCTTCTTCATGTGGCCATCCGATTTTCCTAGCACCATTTATTGAATAAGGATTATTTTCCCTGGTGTATGTGTTTGTCTGCTTTGTCAAAGATTAGATGGCTATATGAGAATGGTTTTCCATCTGAGTTTTCAGTTCTGTTCCATTGGTCTATGTCTCTGTTCTTGTGCCAGCACCATGCTGTTTTTGTTACTATAGCCTTGTAGTATGGCTTGAAGGCTGGTAAATTGATGCCTCCCAATTTTTTATTTTTGCTTACTAGAGGCCATCTTTAGAAGTCATGATGAGAATGAAATGAAAGAAAGTGTGTTTTCCAGAA